>CM042554.1:0-292500 GCA_023630585.1 Cranoglanis bouderius
TACACATGAGTGCGCTTCATGCAACTACAGCGCTATACAGCGATTTTCAAGCATCTGCGAGCAAAGGAAACGTGTTTTTCCAAAAAATGTATGTTTTCACTTCAGATATGAAATGTAATATAACACTTTTCACTTCTTTATGACATGATATGAAACTATATGTTAGACATGTCTCTGACCTAAAATAACACTAAATATTATCATATCATGTTATAAAGAATTTTCTTCATGTGAAATTTGACTTTTTTTCACCTTTTCAAACTTTATTATGACATGATGTATATTAATATAAACAATCGTATTTATTTTTATTTTATGTCAGAGACGTCTAACATATCATAGTATCATATCATAAAGAAGTGAAAAGTGTCATATTACATTTCATATCTGAAGTGAAAACATACATTTTTTAGAAAAACACGTTTCCATTCCCCGCAGACGCTTGAAATTCGCTGTATAGCGCTTTAGTTGCATGAAGCGCACGCATGTGTATGCACATAGAGGAATGATGAGTACACATGATGTTACCACATATATGATGACAGATGACTTTCTTCATGTGAAATATGACTTTTTTTCACCTTTTCAAACTTTATTATGACATGATGTATATTAATATAAACAATCGTATTTATTTTTATTTTATGTCAGAGACGTCTAACATATCATAGTATCATATCATAAAGAAGTGAAAAGTGTCATATTACATTTCATATCTGAAGTGAAAACATACATTTTTTAGAAAAACACGTTTCCATTCCCCGCAGACGCTTGAAATTCGCTGTATAGCGCTTTAGTTGCATGAAGCGCACGCATGTGTATGCACATAGAGGAATGATGAGTACACATGATGTTACCACATATATGATGACAGATGACTTTCTTCATGTGAAATATGACTTTTTTTCACATTTTCACACTTTATTATGACATGATGTATGTTAATATAAACAATCGTATTTAGTGTTATAATAGGTCAGAGACATGTCTAACATATCATAGTATCATATCATGTTATAAAGAAGTGAAAATTTTTATATTAAATTTCATATCTGAAGTGAAAACATACATTTTTTAGAAAAACACGTTTCCTTTGCCCGCAGACGCTTGAAATTCGCTGTATAGCGCTTTAGTTGCATTAAGCGCACGCATGTGTATGCACATAGAGGAATGATGAGTACACATGATGTTACCACATATATGATGACAGATGACTTTCTTCATGTGAAATATGACTTTTTTTCATATTTTCACACTTTATTATGACATGATGTATGTTAATATAAACAATCGTATTTAGTGTTATAATAGGTCAGAGACATGTCTAACATATCATATCATGTTATAAAGAAGTGAAAAGTGTTATATTAAATTTCATATCTGAAGTGAAAACATATATTTTTTAGAAAAACACGTTTCCTTTGCCCGCAGACGCTTGAAATTCGCTGTATAGCGCTTTAGTTGCATGAAGCGCACGCATGTGTATGCACATAGAGGAATGATGAGTACACATGATGTTACCACATATATGATGACAGATGACTTTCTTCATTTGATGTGAAATTTGACTTTTTTTCACATTTTCACTCTTTATTATGACATGATGTATATTAATATAAACAATCGTATTTATTTTTATTTTATGTCAGAGACATGTCTAACATATCATAGTACCATATCATGTTATAAAGAAGTGAAAAGTGTTATATTACATTTCATATCTGAAGTGAAAAACATACATTTTTTGGAAAAACACGTTTCCTTTGCCCGCAGACGCTTGAAATTCGCTGTATAGCGCTTTAGATGCATGAAGCGCACGCATGTGTATGCACATAGAGGACTGATGAGTACACATGATGTTACCACATATATGATGACAGATGACATTCTTCATGTGAAATATGACTTTTTTTCACCTTTTCAAATTTTATTATGACATGATGTATATTAATATAAACAATCGTATTTATTTTTATTTTATGTCAGAGACATGTCTAACATATCATAGTATCATATCATGTTATAATAATTGAAAAGTGTTATATTACATTACATATCTGAATTGAAAACCTACATTTTCTGGAAACACACGTTTCCTTTGCCCGCAGACGCTTGAAATTCGCTGTATAGCGCTTTAGTTGCATGAAGTGCACGGATGTGTATGCACATAGAGGACTGATGAGTACACATGATGTTACCACATATATGATGACAGATGACTTTCTTCATGTGAAATATGACTTTTTTTCACATTTTCACACTTTATTATGACATGATGTATGTTAATATAAACAATCGTATTTAGTGTTATAATAGGTCAGAGACATGTCTAACATATCATATCATGTCATAAAGAAGTGAAAAGTGTTATATTAAATTTCATATCTGAAGTGAAAACATATATTTTTTAGAAAAACACGTTTCCTTTGCCCGCAGACGCTTGAAATTCGCTGTATAGCGCTTTAGTTGCATGAAGCGCACGCATGTGTATGCACATAGAGGAATGATGAGTACACATGATGTTACCACATATATGATGACAGATGACTTTCTTCATGTGAAATTTGACTTTTTTTCACATTGTCACACTTTATTATGACATGATGTATATTAATATAAACAATCGTATTTATTTTTATTTTATGTCAGAGACGTCTAACATATCATAGTATCATATCATAAAGAAGTGAAAAGTGTCATATTACATTTCATATCTGAAGTGAAAACATACATTTTTTGGATAAACACGTTTCCTTTGCCCGCAGACGCTTGAAATTCGCTGTATAGCGCTTTAGTTGCATGAACCGCACGCATATGTATGCACATAGAGGACTGATGAGTACACATGATGAGTACACATATATGATGACAGATGACTTTCTTCATGTGAAATATGACTTTTTTTCACATTTTCACACTTTATTATGACATGATGTATATTAATATAAACAATAGTATTCATTTTTATTTTATGTCAGAGACATATCATAACATGTATGATATGTATGATATGATGACATGTATGACATGACATGTATGACATGTATGATATAATATGATATCATAACATATCATATTATCATATCATTTTATAAAGAAGTGAAAAGTGTTATATTACCTTTCAAATCTGAAGTGAAAACATACATTTTTTAGAAAAACACGTTTCCTTTGCCCGCAGACGCTTGAAATTCGCTGTATAGCGCTTTAGTTGCATGAAGCGCACGCATGTGTATGCACATAGAGGACTGATGAGTACACATGATGTTACCACATATATGATGACAGATGACTTTCTTCATGTGAAATATGACTTTTTTCACCTTTTCAAACTTTATTATGACATGATGTATATTAATATAAACAATCGTATTTATTATTATTTTATGTCAGAGACATGTCTAACATATCATAGTACCATATCATGTTATAAAGAAGTGAAAAGTGTTATATTACATTTCATATCTGAAATGAAAACATACATTTTTTGGAAAAACACGTTTCCTTTGCCCGCAGACGCTTGAAATTCGCTTTATAGCGCTTTAGTTGCATGAAGCGCAAGCATGTGTATGCACATAGAGGACTGATGAGTACACATGATGTTACCACATATATGATGACAGATGACTTTCTTCATGTGAAATTTGACTTTTTTTCACATTGTCACACTTTATTATGACATGATGTACATTAATATAAACAATCGTATTCATTTTTATTTTATGCCAGAGACATGTCTAACATATCATAGTATCATATCATAAAGAAGTGAAAAGTGTCATATTACATTTCATATCTGAAGTGAAAACATACATTTTTTTAGAAAAACACGTTTCCTTTGCTCGCAGACGCTTGAAATTCGCTGTATAGCGCTTTAGTTGCATGAAGCGCACGCATGTGTATGCACATAGAGGACTGATGAGTACACATGATGTTACCACATATATGATGACAGATGACTTTCTTCATGTGAAATATGACTTTTTTTCACCTTTTCAAACTTTATTATGACATGATGTATATTAATATAAACAATCGTATTTATTTTTATTTTATGTCAGAGACGTCTAACATATCATAGTATCATATTATAAAGAAGTGAAAAGTGTCATATTACATTTCATATCTGAAGTGAAAACATACATTTTTTAGAAAAACACGTTTCCTTTGCCCGCAGACGCTTGAAATTCGCTGTATAGCGCTTTAGTTGCATGAAGCGCACGCATGTGTATGCACATAGAGGACTGATGAGTACACATGATGTTACCACATATATGATGACAGATGACTTTCTTCATTTGATGTGAAATTTGACTTTTTCTACATTTTCACACTTTATTATGACATGATGTATGTTAATATAAACAATCGTATTTAGTGTTATTTTATGTCAGAAACATGTCTAACATATAATAGTACCATATCATGTTATAAAGAAGTGAAAAGTGTTATATTACATTTCATATCTGAAGTGAAAACATACATTTTTTACAAAAACACGTTTCCTTTGCTCGCAGACGCTTGAAATTCGCTGTATAGCGCTTTAGTTGCATGAAGCGCACGCATGTGTATGCACATAGAGGACTGATGAGTACACATGATGAGTACACATATTTGATGACAGATGACTTTCTTCATGTGAAATATGACTTTTTTTCACCTTTTCAAACTTTATTATGACATGATGTATATTAATATAAACAATCGTATTTATTTTTATTTTATGTCAGAGACATGTGTAACATATCATAGTATCATATCATGTTATAAAGAAGTGAAAAGTGTTATATTAAATTTCCTATCTGAAGTGATCACATACATTTTTTGGAAAAAAAAGTTTCCTTTGCCCGCAGACGATTGAAATTCGCTGTATAGCGCTTTAGTTGCATGAAGCGCACGCGTGTGTATGCACATAGAGGAATGATGAGTACACATGATGTTACCACATATATGATGACAGATGACTTTCTTCATGTGAAATATGACTTTTTTTCACATTTTCACACTTTATTATGACATGATGTATGTTAATATAAACAATCGTATTTAGTGTTATAATAGGTCAGAGACATGTCTAACATATCATAGTACCATATCATGTTATAAAGAAGTGAAAAGTGTTATATTACATTTCATATCTGAAGTGAAAACATACATTTTTTAGAAAAACACGTTTCCTTTGCTCGCAGAAGCTTGAAATTCGCTGTATAGCGTTTTAGTTGCATGAAGCGCACGCATGTGTATGCACATAGAGGAATGATGAGTACACATGATGTTACCACATATATGATGACAGATGACGTTCTTCATGTGATGTGAAATTTGACTTTTTTTTTCACATTTTCACACTTTATTATGACATGATGTATGTTAATATAAACAATCGTATTTAGTGTTATTTTATGTCAGAGACATGTCTAACATATCATAGTATCATATCATGTTATAAAGAAGTGAAAAGTGTTATATTACCTTTCATATCTGAAGTGAAAACATACATGTTTTGGAAAAACACGTTTCCTTTGCCCGCAGACGCTTGAAATTCGCTGTATAGCGCTTTAGTTGCATGAAGCGCACGCATGTGTATGCACATAGAGGAATGATGAGTACACATGATGTTACCACATATATGATGACAGATGACTTTCTTCATGTGATTTGAAATTTGACTATTTTAGCACACTTTATTATGGCATGATGTATGTTAATATAAACAATCGTATTTAGTGTTATTTTATGTCAGAGACATGTCTAACATATCATAGTATCATATCATGTTATAAAGAAGTGAAAAGTGTTATATTACCTTTCATATCTGAAGTGAAAACATACATTTTTTGGAAAAACACGTTTCCTTTGCCCGCTGACGCTTGAAATTCGCTGTATAGCGCTTTAGTTGCATGAAGCGCACGCATGTGTATGCACATAGAGGAATGATGAGTACACATGATGAGTACACATATATGATGACAGATGACTTTCTTCATATGACATTTGACTTTTTTTCACATTTTCACACTTTATTATGACATGATGTATGTTAATATAAACAATCTTATTTAGTGTTATTTTATGTCAGACACATGTCTAACATATCATAGAACCATATCATGTTATAAAGAAGTGAAAAGTGTTATATTACATTTCATATCTGAAGTGAAAACATACATTTTTTGGGAAAACACGTTTCCTTTGCCCGCAGACGCTTGACTTTCGCTGTATAGCTCTTTAGTTGCATGAAGCGCACGCGTGTGTATACACATAGAGGAATGATGAGTACACATGATGAGTACACATATATGATGACAGATGACTTTCTTCATGTGACATTTGACTTTTTTTCACATTTTCAAACTTTATTATGACATGATGTTTATTAATATAAACAATCGTATTTGGTGTTATTTTAGGTCGGAGACATGTCTAACATATCATAGTATCATATCATGTTATAAAGAAGTAAAAAGTGTTATATTAAATTATATCTGAAGTGATATACATTTTTTGGAAAAACACGTTTCCTTTGCTCGCAGACGCTTGAAATTCGCTGTGTAGCGCTTTAGTTGCATGAAGCGCACGCATGTGTATGCACATAGAGGACTGATGAGTACACATGATGAGTACACATATATGATGACAGATGACTTTCTTCATGTGAAATTTGACTTTTTTTCACATTTTCACACTTTATTATGACATGATGTATATTAATATAAACAATCGTATTTAGTGATATTTTAGGTTAGAGACATGTCTAACTATCATAGTACCATATCATGTTATAAAGAAGTGAAAAGTGTTATATTACATTTCATATCTGAAGTGAAAACATACATTTTTTGGAAAAACACTTTTCCTTTGCCCGCAGAAGCTTGAAATTCGCTGTATAGCGCTTTAGTTGCATGAAGCGCACCCATGTGTATGCACATAGAGGACTGATGAGTACACATGATATTACCACATATATGATGACAGATGACTTTCTTCATGTGATGTGAAATTTGACTTTTTTTCACATTTTCACACTTTATTATGACATGATGTATGTTAATATAAACAATCGTATTTAGTGTTATTTTAGGTCAGAGATATGTGTAACAAATCAAACTATCATATCATGTTATAAAGAAGTGAAAAGTTTTATATTACAATTCATATCTGAAGTGAAAACATACAATTTTTGGAAAAACACGTTTCCTTTGCCCGCAGACGCTTGAAATTCGCTGTATAGCGCTTTAGTTGCATGAAGCGCACGCATGTGTATGCACATAGAGGAATGATGAGTACACATGATGTTACCACATATGTGATGACAGATGACTTTCTTCATGTGATGTGAAATTTGACTTTTTTTTCACATTTTCACACTTTATTATGACATGATGTATGTTAATATAAACAATCGTATTTAGTGTTATTTTATGTCAGAGACATGTCTAACATATCATAGAACCATATCATGTTATAAAGAAGTGAAAAGTGTTATATTACATTTCATATCTGAAGTGAAAACATACATTTTTTAGAAAAACACGTTTCCTTTGCTCGCAGACGCTTGAAATTCGCTGTATAGCGCTTTAGTTGCATGAAGCGCACGCGTATGTATGCACATAGAGGACTGATGAGTACACATGATGTTACCACATATATGATGACAGATGACTTTCTTCATGTGAAATATGACTTTTTTTCACCTTTTCAAACTTTATTATGACATGATGTATATTAATATAAACAATCGTATTTATTTTCATTTTATGTCAGAGACATGTCTAACATATCATAGTATCATATCATGTTATAAAGAAGTGAAAAGTGTTATATTACCTTTCATATCTGAAGTGAAAACATACATTTTTTGGAAAAACACGTTTCCTTTGCCCGCAGACGCTTGAAATTCGCTGTATAGCTCTTTAGTTGCATGAAGCGCACGCATGTGTATGCACATAGAGGAATGATGAGTACACATGATGTTACCACATATATGATGACAGATGACTTTCTTCATGTGATGTGAAATTTGACTTTTTTTCACATTTTCACACTTTATTATGACATGATGTATGTTAATATAAACAATCGTATTTAGTGTTATTTTATGTCAGAGACATGTCTAACATATCATAGTATCATATCATGTTATAAAGAAGTGAAAAGTGTTATATTACATTTCATATCTGAAGTGAAAACATACATTTTTTAGAAAAACACGTTTCCTTTGCTCGCAGACGCTTGAAATTCGCTGTACAGCGGTTTAGTTGCATGAAGCGCACTCACGTGTATGCACATAGAGGACTGATGAGTACACATGATGTTACCACATATATGATGACAGATGACTTTCTTCATGTGAAATTTGACTTTTTTTTCACATTTTCAAACTTCATTATGACATGATGTATATTAATATAAACAATCGTATTTATTTTTATGTTATGTCAGAGACATGTCTAACAATTTCATAGTATCATATCATGCTATAAAGAAGTGAAAAGTGTTATATTACATTTCATATCTGAAGTGAAAACATACATTTTTTGGAAAAACATGTTTCCTTTGCTCGCAGACGCTTGAAATTCGCTGTATAGCGCTTTAGTTGCATGAAGCGCACTCATGTGTATGCACATAGAGGTCTGATGAGTACACATGATGTTACCACATATATGATGACAGATGACTTTCTTCATGTGAAATTTGACTTTTTTTTCACATTTTCAAACTTCATTATGACATGATGTATATTAATATAAACAATCGTATTTATTTTTATGTTATGTCAGAGACATGTCTAACAATTTCATAGTATCATATCATGTTATAAAGAAGTCAAAGTGTTATATTACATTTCATATTTGGAGTGAAAACATACATTTTTTGGAAAAACACATTTCCTTTGATCGCAGAGGCTTGAAATTGGCGGTATAGCTCTTTATTTGCATGAAGCGCACTCATGTGTATGCACATAGAGGTCTGATGAGTACACATGATGTTACCGCATATATGATGACAGATGACTTTCTTCATGTGAAATTTGACTTTTTTTGACATTTTCAAACTTTATTATGACATGATGTATGTTAATATAAACAATCGTATTTGGTGTTATTTTAGGTCGGAGACATGTCTAACATATCATAGTATCATATCATGTTATAAAGAAGTAAAAAGTGTTATATTAAATTATATCTGAAGTGATATACATTTTTTGGAAAAACACGTTTCCTTTGCTCGCAGACGCTTGAAATTCGCTGTGTAGCGCTTTAGCTGCATGAAGCGCACGCATGTGTATGCACATAGAGGACTGATGAGTACACATGATGAGTACACATATATGATGACAGATGACTTTCTTCATGTGAAATTTGACTTTTTTTCACATTTTCACACTTTATTATGACATGATGTATGTTAATATAAACAATCGTATTTAGTGATATTTTAGGTTAGAGACATGTCTAACTATCATAGTACCATATCATGTTATAAAGAAGTGAAAAGTGTTATATTACATTTCATATCTGAAGTGAAAACATACATTTTTTAGAAAAACACGTTTCCTTTGCTCGCAGACGCTTGAAATTCGCTGTACAGCGGTTTAGTTGCATGAAGCGCACTCACGTGTATGCACATAGAGGACTGATGAGTACACATGATGTTACCACATATATGATGACAGATGACTTTCTTCATGTGAAATATGACTTTTTATCACCTTTTCAAACTTTATTATGACATGATGTATATTAATATGAACAATCGTATTCATTTTTATTTTATGTCAGAGACATGTCTAACATATCATAGCACCATATCATGTTATAAAGAAGTGAAAAGTGTTATATTAAATTTCCTATCTGAAGTGAACACACACATTTTTTGGAAAAAAAAGTTTCCTTCGCCCGCAGATGATTGAAATTCGCTGTATAGCGCTTTAGTTGCATGAAGCGCACGCGTGTGTATGCACATAGAGGAATGATGAGTACACATGATGTTACCACATATATGATGACAGATGACTTTCTTCATGTGATGTGAAATTTGACTTTTTTTCACATTTTCACACTTTATTATGACATGATGTATGTTAATATAAACAATCGTATTTAGTGTTATTTTAGGTCAGAGATATGTCTAACAAATCAAACTATCATATCATGTTATAAAGAAGTGAAAAGTTTTATATTACAATTCATATCTGAAGTGAAAACATACATTTTTTGGAAAAACACGTTTCCTTCGCCCGCAGACGCTTGAAATTCGCTGTATAGCGCTTTAGTTGCATGAAGCGCACGCATGTGTATGCACATAGAGGAATGATGAGTACACATGATGTTACCACATATGTGATGACAGATGACTTTCTTCATGTGATGTGAAATTTGACTTTTTTTTCACATTTTCACACTTTATTATGACATGATGTATGTTAATATAAACAATCGTATTTAGTGTTATTTTATGTCAGAGACATGTCTAACATATCATAGAACCATATCATGTTATAAAGAAGTGAAAAGTGTTATATTACATTTCATATCTGAAGTGAAAACATACATTTTTTAGAAAAACACGTTTCCTTTGCTCGCAGACGCTTGAAATTCGCTGTACAGCGGTTTAGTTGCATGAAGCGCACTCACGTGTATGCACATAGAGGACTGATGAGTACACATGATGTTACCACATATATGATGACAGATGACTTTCTTCATGTGAAATTTGACTTTTTTTTCACATTTTCAAACTTCATTATGACATGATGTATATTAATATAAACAATCGTATTTATTTTTATGTTATGTCAGAGACATGTCTAACAATTTCATAGTATCATATCATGCTATAAAGAAGTGAAAAGTGTTATATTACATTTCATATCTGAAGTGAAAACATACATTTTTTGGAAAAACATGTTTCCTTTGCTCGCAGACGCTTGAAATTCGCTGTATAGCGCTTTAGTTGCATGAAGCGCACTCATGTGTATGCACATAGAGGTCTCATGAGTACACATGATGTTACCACATATATGATGACAGATGACTTTCTTCATGTGAAATTTGACTTTTTTCCAGATTTTCACACTTTATTATGACATGATGTATGTTAATATAAACAATCGTATTTAGTGTTATTTTAGGTCAGAGACATGTCTAACATATCATAGTATCATATCATGTTATAAAGAAGTCAAAGTGTTATATTACATTTCATATTTGGAGTGAAAACATTCATTTTTTGGAAAAACACATTTCCTTTGATCGCAGAGGCTTGAAATTGGCGGTATAGCTCTTTATTTGCATGAAGCGCACTCATGTGTATGCACATAGAGGTCTGATGAGTACACATGATGTTACCGCATATATGATGACAGATGACTTTCTTCATGTGAAATTTGACTTTTTTTGACATTTTCAAACTTTATTATGACATGATGTATGTTAATATAAACAATCATATTTAGTGTTATTTTAGGTCAGAGACATGTTGTAGCGTATGATCTATACTCAAACTGATTTCTAAATTAACCCAAACTAAACATAGAGTAACCCCGAGAGGCCTCCTTTGACCAGATGCACCTTTGGAATGCAAAAAGTCTCTCTGGGACCCACACAGTACTTACCCCTGCAATTAAAGAAACCTTTGATGACTGAACGTCTGGGAAACTTCATGATTAGTTCGTCAGCAGGGATCCACCACACACACACACACACACACACACACACACACACACACACACCCACACACACACACACACGCGCACACACTTACTTTACGACACACACACACACACCCACGCTTACCTTACAAACACAATGGAGAAACCCCTCTCTCTTCAATGTAACGTGTAATTATACGTAATTATTCCATGTCTAAATAGTGTGATGTTATTTTGTTTACATATATTGTGTGTTTAACTAACCTTAATGACTTTAAATAGTTTTAATCTAGCATATCATTTTAATTGTTTGTAACCAGGTTTTATTTGTAATATTCTTTACAAATCCATCGAATTTGGTATATAGTTAATCGTCTCGAGATACCCGGATTGATTACGCATATCACATTGCAATGGGATACATCATTTTATGTTTTTCCTTTAATTTCATTTATAACACGGTATAGACCGGCTCCTCCCTGGACATTTAAATTAGGGTCCGAGACCAGACAAAGAGAGTCATCCGGACATGCAAACCCAACTTCCTGATTGGCCCATAGCCCAAAGAGGCGTGTGAGTTGGTGTTGTTTTAAAACAACACCACGCTCACTTCACTGCGGATTAGAGCGTTAGACTTCAGAATTTGACTTCACTTCTCAACTTCACTTCTTCCGGTTTCTCTCCCCCGGGGCCACGTGCCCCGGGAAGAGGAAGCCAGGATCTCTCTCCCTCCGGACACAAGATGCAACTACCTCCGGGCTCATGCCTTTTCAAACAAAAACGAACCAGCGAACTCTACCCGACCTCGCACAAACTCTCAACCTTGAGGCTATGCAAGTATAGTTAATGACCTATATCTGCGTTAAGATTGTACCCCTGTGTTACAGGAGAATTAAGTTCGTGCTGGTTCTGAAAAAGGCTAATTAGTTGTGTTTTTGTCTGCTTCCCTTTCTTTCATTACTTTCTCTCTATCCCTTTTCTCTCCCTGTATGTAGATGTGTATATATGTATGTTTTGCTTAGAGTTAGTCGTGTGTATCCATAGTCACATATAGCTATTAAAATCTATTATCCTACGCTTGATTTTCTCTGTTTTGTTGACGGGATGAGTCAATTAAATACTGCGATCTCGTTACCCGCTCTAATCTTTAATAAGAAACTTCGTGAATTAATTCTTCCTGGCCAGAAGGATAAACTCACTCTTTAGAGTTCATAAAGCTGATCTAGGCCACATACATAGTCATAATTAATTATAATCCGTTGTAGTTAATTATCTATATGTATATGTGCACATACATGAATTCCCTTTCATGGCTGATGTATATTTATAACTGGTCACAACACGCGTTGATTAGATATATAGATATATTTCACGCCACTCGAGCTAATTCCTTACATAAATTGGAGGATACATTTAAACATGTTAAACATCTTTTAATTTGTTACGTAAATCGTAACTGGTGGAGAATATTATTTTAAACGTTGCAGATTCATCCGATTTACTACATATTCTGGTAGATAATGCGGGCACGCTTTAAAACTCGTCTCCTTTAAAAAGGTGCGTTGAATCCAAGCGTGCGCTTCTGTTTCGTTTCATGTTTAAAGTTGATCCATTACATTATTCTGGTGGAAAAGAATAATGCATAATAATGCCCCCTTTTTTGTAAAATTTTCGCTACATATAATGGTGGAGGATGCGGGCAGTGTTTTAAATTTTATTTCGTGAACAATTCCGTTTGAATCAGCGTGTTTTATTAGATTTTTGGTGCTATTAGATGTGTGTATTTGCGCGCCCTCACCAGGTGAACCGAGTCGGCGAGTGAACCGAGTCAGTGAGCCAAGTCAGTGAGTCGAGTCGCAACGCAACTCCCCTCCCCCACTCCGTTATAACTGAAAAGCTTTAAGCTCATTGTTTGTGTAGCACGCTAACAGCGCTTATTTGTTTGACAAATTTAGCCGCGGTTAAGTGCTTAAAGTTAAAACTGCAGTCATAACATTAAACTTGTGTCTGAAGACGATGAAATCGCAGAACAGCACATTTTTAATTGTGTAATCGCCTGGTAAGAACGAAGAAATCTTCTTCCAGTGCAGTAAGAGATTGATTTGAGCGATGTTCCTCTTATCTTTCTAAAGGCCTTATTATTATACCGCTAGATTCGATTCATTGCGTAGGACCAATGTACTCGACTAAGCGATGTCACTCCCTGCGGCGCACAATCTTGGCATAGCTAACCAAAACGCGCACCGTGTGCATACCCAATCAAAATCACTGCTGGCAAATATTTGATTGATATGTATAAGGGAGTCCTCTGCACTCTGATCAAGTGTAAGATTTAGACAATGGCGAAGAAATCCCGTTGTGATTTTGTGTGCATGGCAGCAACGAAATCCTGCCCACATTTCTTGTGCATAAATAGCGCAAAAGGATCCCTAGATCTAAAAAGGTTCTCCGTTCAAGCATGAAATCGCCATTAAAGCCATCTTCTAGAAAACGCGCGTTGATTTCACTTCCTGTCTGAGTTTAGGGGGGGTAGGGCGCAGTACCTCTGACTGACCACCAGAGGGCCGCCCTCTTGAGCATCTAACGTGTGGTAACCTAACCCCTTCCTTACTCACTGTGGTGTAAGCCCACCGTCGCCACCTTGTGGTCCTTCTTAGCTAGGTCCACTATTTCCTTCCCTTTTAATTTCATTTGACTTCTCTTTATTTCAATTTCCCCCTTGCTACTTTAATTTTATTTCTAGCCTTTTGGACTACTATTGTTTTTTTTTTTCCTTTTTATATTTTCACTTCTTGCATTTCTTATTTCATTTTATTACCCTTCGGTAACTCTTTTATTTTCAGCCTTCCTTATGATGCATGCTTGCTTAGTTTGAACTAAAGCCAAGTTTAATTAAGATTTAAATCAGGTTTCTGTGTTGTCCATTAGTGCCTCCCTCTTAGTAGGACTTTTCCTCAGGACATTCACAGATAGATAAGGCTTCCTTCTCTTTTCACTTTTAGTTTGTACCTCAAATTTTCATGAACAGTTCAGTATTTCCTTATTTCTATATTTCTACCATTCTCATTAATTGAGTGAGTCTGATTACTATAGGTATCAGCTTTATCTCTTACCCTACACCTGCTTTAATTTAGATAAAATTTAAACAAGGTTTAAATTGAAATTTTAAATTAATATCAAGTTACATTTGTTCAGCCATTTGTATACTTGCAGGTAATGCTCCCCTTAGTGCTCTGCGGAGAAGCGACGGTTGTCCCCAGGTTGAATTCGGTGAATGAAGTCGCCTGGACTGGCGGACCCAGCGCTGGCTGTGAGTGTGTGCGTCGGAACGCCTCGGCCCTCGTACCATTGGTAGGCGGCACGCGGGTGACATCAGCACTTGAGCATTCCAGGTGAAAAGGCAGACGAGGCCAACTGACCACCAGAGCAGTTGGGTTACGTACCCACAGTAAGGCTCCGTACCGACGGACCTGCCCGTCTGGCGCAGCTTGCCACAGAGGCAGCTGACCCCAAAAAAAGGGTTTTAGGAGGAAACCCGATTCTGGCTCTGCAGCCTGGCAGTTGGCATGCCTCACCTGACCGCTGCCCAATTGTGCTAAAGGTCATAGCTGGTTGAGTGGTCGCACCATGGTATGGGAAAGCGAGGGGCCCTGAGTCACACTGCAGCTGAGTGTTTGGGGACCGTCAGGTAGGTTGGCTTCACCTCTGATTCTCATCTGAGCAACCTCAATTCACCCCAGGCATAGCTAAAGGGCATACGGCCCATCCACTTAGTATAAGCCAAGTCATTTCTGATTATTTAAGTGTTGGCCCAGCTCTCTCTCTCTTAAGCCACACCGTCCCCATAGGGCTTATGACTCAACAGCGTCCCCACTCCGGCAGGCCTGTCATAAACCCTATGCTTGATAGCTAACTTAAGTCTTCTATTTTCCTCTAGCTATACCTGTTTTCATTCGCACCTTGCTTTACATTTCCCTCCTCTAATTGTTCCAGTCTTGTTTTCTTTTGTGTTAGCCGCTGTTCTGTTGTGACTTATCTCCCAAAGTTCACATACAGGCAGAACCTATGAGAACCAGAAAGAAAAAAAAAAGCTAAATGCTAGATTGACGACCCAGGCAGCCAGTGTCTTTAAGACGACCCACTAGGCTACTGCCTGTCCAAATTCCTATTTAGATCCGGCGTGTACCCACACAAATTGGCCCTCCCTGGCCACTTACGGCCATAAACCATAATTATCTGGCCTATGTACTACTAACTGTCTACACCAGTTAGCCAAATTTATACTCCCTGCGTACCAAATTCAGTGTCACTGTAGCTCATTAATTCTGCGCGGACTTGTATGGCCTTTGGTGTTCTTTCTCTCTCGCCAATAGTGAGCTACCATGTCCCAATCATCCAGTCCTGCCACTCACTGGGACCACCTCGAGACTTGGCTGTGTGTCGTGACGACTGTGTTCCTGCTCCAAGCTGCTGGTGACCTACAGCACCTAAGCAGAGAGCAGCTGGACGACGACGTAAGCGGACAGACGGCCCACAATCTGATCCAGAACCCCAAAGGATGGGCAGAGATCATCGGGAGCCTTGCACACAACCTCGTCGTCCACGCACGACTCAGCGAAACGAGCAACGTCCACCTGGAGCAAGAAGCAGCAGCGCGCTCAAGCTCCAGAACGGGGAGGCCTGAAGGAACCAGGCCCACGTTCAAAGCTGCCTAAACCAGCATACTCCTCGAGACCCAGAACTGGCGTGGGACAGAAGGTGAAATGGACCCAGAGCTCCGAGAGGCAGTGGAAAAACTATAAAGGGCCTCATGCAGAGACCAAGCACTGAGAGCAGTTGGAGAGAGAATCCAGAGAGGAACTCATCAGGAAACTCCAACAAGTGAAGCTCTCCTAACCAGAGCAAAACGTGAACTGAACAGAAAGGAACGCTAAGGTCAAAGCCTGCAAAAACAACCTGTTGGCGACCCGAGCTAAAAGCCATACTTCAGCACAACCAGGGTACACATTCACAGATGAACTTAACACTGTTCACAGAGAACTGAACTGGTCATACCTTCTGCAAAATGACCAGAGAAGGTAAACGCTCACCACAAAGTTTTCCTTGACCAGTGGGCGCAAGCCTCCCAGCCACCACTCCCTAATTCCAAAAAGGGGGGTGGAAGCCCACTGCTCAATGTGTCACCAGGCAGAATCCACAAGGCCTACGCCAAGCAGAGGACTGCTGCCGAAAAGGCTGTGGAAGAAACCAACCATTGACCCTGTCTCTGAACTGGCCCTAGAGGGCGCACACACAAACACCCATCGAGATGGACCCTCAGCCTGAGGAAGCAAAGGCTGAGGACATTTGGGGAGCCACCCACTGATCAATCAGTTTGATCCACTTGTCATCCGATCACCATGACGACTGTCGCCCAACGATGTCCATACCTGGACATCCTTGCCCGAAAGGGGGGGATCTGTAGCGTATGATCTATACTCAAACTGATTTCTAAATTAACCCAAACTAAACATAGAGTAACCCCGAGAGGCCTCCTTTGACCAGATGCACCTTTGGAATGCAAAAAGTCTCTCTGGGACCCACACAGGACTTACCCCTGCAATAAAAGAAACCTTTGATGACTGAACATCTGGGAAACTTCATGATTAGTTCGTCAGCAGGGATCCACCACACACACACACACACACACACACACACACACACACATGCACACACACTTACTTTACGACACACACACACACCCCCACGCTTACCTAACACACACAATGGAGAAACCCCTCTCTCTTCAATGTAACGTGTAATTATATGTAATTATTCCATGTCTAAATAGTGTGATGTTATTTTGTTTACATATATTGTGTGTTTAACTAACCTTAATGACTTTAAATAGTTTTAATCTAGCATATCATTTTAAATGTTTGTAACCAGGTTTTATTTGTAATATTCTTCCCAAATCCATCGAATTTGGTATGTAGTTAATCGTCTCGAGATACCCGGATTGATTACGCATATCACATTGCAATGGGATACATCATTTCATGTTTTTCCTTTAATTTCATTTATAACACGGTATAGACCGGCTCCTCCCTGGACATTTAAATTAGGGTCCGAGACCAGACAAAGAGAGTCATCCGGACATGCAAACCCAACTTCCTGATTGGCCCATAGCCCAAAGAGGCGTGTGAGTTGGTGTTGTTTTAAAACAACACCACGCTCACTTCACTGCGGATTTGAGAGTTAGACTTCAGAATTTGACTTCACTTCTCAACTTCACTTCTTCCGGTTTCTCTCCCCCGGGGCCACGTGCCCCGGGAAGAGGAAGCCAGGATCTCTCTCCCTCCGGACACAAGATGCAACTACCTCCGGGCTCACGCCTTTTCAAACAACAACGAACCAGCGAACTCTACCCGACCTCGCACAAACTCTCAACCTTGAGGCTATGCAAGTATAGTTAATGACCTATATCTGCGTTAAGATTGTACCCCTGTGTTACAGGAGAATTAAGTTCGTGCTGGTTCTGAAAAAGGCTAATTAGTTGTGTTTTTGTCTGCTTCCCTTTCTTTCATTACTTTCTCTCTATCCCTTTTCTCTCCCTGTATGTAGATGTGTATATATGTATGTTTTGCTTAGAGTTAGTCGTGTGTATCCATAGTCACATATAGCTATTAAAATCTATTATCCCACGCTTGATTTTCTCTGTTTTGTTGACGGGATGAGTCAATTAAATACTGCGATCTCGTTACCCGCTCTAATCTTTAATAATAAACTTCGTGAGTTAATTCTTCCTGGCCAGAAGGATAAACTCACTCTTTAGAGTTCATAAAGCTGATCTAGGCCACATACATAGTCATAATAAATTATAATCCATTGTAGTTAATTATCTATATGTATATGTGCACATACATGAATTCCCTTTCATGGCTGATGTATATTTATAACTGGTCACAACACGCGTTGATTAGATATATAGATATATTTCACGCCACTCGAGCTAATTCCTTACATAAATTGGAGAATACATTTAAACGTGTTAAACATCTTTTAATTTGTTACGTAAATCGTAACTGGTGGAGAATATTATTTTAAACGTTGCAGATTCATCCGATTTACTACATATTCTGGTAGATAATGCGGGCACGCTTTAAAACTCGTCTCCTTTAAAAAGGTGCGTTGAATCCAAGCGTGCGCTTCTGTTTCGTTTCATGTTTAAAGTTGATCCATTACATTATTCTGGTGGAAAAGAATAATGCATAATAATGCCCCCTTTTTTGTAAAATTTTCGCTACAATGTCTAACATATCATAGTATCATATCATGTTATAAAGAACTGAAATGTGTCATATTAGATTGCATCTCTGATGTGAAAACATACTTTTTTTAGAAAAACACATTTCCTTTGATCGCAGACGCTTGAAATTGGCTGTATAGCGCTTTAGTTGCATGAAGCGCACTCATGTGTATGCACATAGAGGAATGATGAGTACATATGATGTTACCACATATATGATGACAGATGACTTTCTTCATGTGAAATTTGACTTTTTTTCACATTTTCACACTTTATTATGACATGATGTATGTTAATATAAACAATCATATTTAGTGTTATTTTAGGTCAGAGACATGTCTAACATATCATAGTATCATATCATGTTATAAAGAACTGAAAAGGGTTATATTACATTTCATATCTGAAGTGAAAACATACATTTTTTTTAAAAACACGTTTCCTTTGCTCGCAGACGCTTGAAATTCGATGTATAGCGCTTTAGTTGCATGAAGCGCACGCATGTGTATGCACATAGAGGACTGATGTGTACACATGAAGTTACCACATATATGATGACAGATGACTTTCTTCATGTGAAATTTGACTTTTTTTTCATATTTTCGCACTTTATTATGACATGATGTATGTTAATATAAACAATGATATGTTAGACATGTCTCTGACATAAAATAAAAATGAATACTATTGTTTATATTAATATACATCATGTCATAATAAAGTGTGAAAATGTGAAAAAAAGTCATATTTCACATGAAGAAAGTCATCTGTCATCATATATGTGTACTCATCATGTGTACTCATCATTCCTCTATGTGCATACACATGCGTGCGCTTCATGCAACTAAAGCGCTATACAGCGAATTTCAAGCGTCTGCGAGCAAAGGAAACGTGTTTTTCTAAAAAATGTATGTTTTCACTTCAGATATGAAATGTAATATAACACTTTTCACTTCTTTATAACATGATATGGTACTATGATATGTTAGACATGTCTCTGACATAAAACAAAAATGAATACGATTGTTTATATTAATATACATCATGTCATAATAAAGTGTGACAATGTAAAAAAAAGTCAAATTTCACATCAAATGAAGAAAGTCATCTGTCATCATATATGTGGTAACATCATGTGTACTCATCAGTCCTCTATGTGCATACACATGCGTGCGCTTTATGCAACTAAAGCGCTATACAGCGAATTTCAAGCGTCTGCGGGCAAAGGAAACGTGTTTTTCTAAAAAAATGTATGTTTTCACTTCAGATATGAAATTTAATATAACACTTTTTACTTCTTTATAACATGATATGATACTATGATATGTTAGACATGTCTCTGACATAAAATAAAAATAAATACGATTGTTTATATTAATATACATCATGTCATAATAAAATTTGAAAAGGTGAAAAAAAGTCATTTCTCACATGAAGAACGTCATCTGTCATCATATATGTGGTAACATCATGTGTACTCATCAGTCCTCTATGTGCATACACATGCGTGCGCTTCATGCAACTAAAGCGCTATACAGCGAATTTCAAGCGTCTGCGAGCAAAGCAAACGTGTTTTTCTAAAAAATGTATGTTTTCACTTCAGATATAAAATGTAATATGACACTTTTCACTTCTTTATGATATGATACTATGATATGTTAGACATGTCTCTGACATAAAATAAAAATGAATACGATTGTTTATATTAATATACATCATGTCATAATAAAGTGTGACAATGTGAAAAAAAGTCAAATTTCACATGAAGAAAGTCATCTGTCATCATATATGTGTACTCATCATGTGTACTCATCATTCCTCTATGTGCATAAACATGCGTGCGCTTCATGCAACTAAAGCGCTATACAGCGAATTTCAAGCGTCTGCGAGCAAAGGAAACGTGTTTTTCTAAAAAATGTATGTTTTCACTTCAGATTTGAAAGGTAATATAACACTTTTCACTTCTTTATAACATGATATGATAATATGATATGTTAGACATGTCTCTGACATAAAACAAAAATGAATACGATTGTTTATATTAATATACATCATGTCACAATAAAGTGTGACAATGTGAAAAAAAGTCAAATTTCACATGAAGAAAGTCATCTGTCATCATATATGTGGTAACATCATGTGTACTCATCATTCCTCTATGTGCATACACATGCGTGCGCTTCATGCAACTAAAGCGCTATACAGCGAATTTCAAGCGTCTGCGGGCAAAGGAAACGTGTTTTTCTAAAAAATATATGTTTTCACTTCAGATATGAAATTTAATATAACACTTTTCACTTCTTTATGACATGATATGATATGTTAGACATGTCTCTGACCTATTATAACACTAAATACGATTGTTTATATTAACATACATCATGTCATAATAAAGTGTGAAAATGTGAAAAAAAGTCATATTTCACATGAAGAAAGTCATCTGTCATCATATATGTGGTAACATCATGTGTACTCATCAGTCCTCTATGTGCATACACATCCGTGCACTTCATGCAACTAAAGCGCTATACAGCGAATTTCAAGCGTCTGCGGGCAAAGGAAACGTGTGTTTCCAGAAAATGTAGGTTTTCAATTCAGATATGTAATGTAATATAACACTTTTCAATTATTATAACATGATATGATACTATGATATGTTAGACATGTCTCTGACATAAAATAAAAATAAATACGATTGTTTATATTAATATACATCATGTCATAATAAAATTTGAAAAGGTGAAAAAAAGTCATATTTCACATGAATGTCATCTGTCATCATATATGTGGTAACATCATGTGTACTCATCAGTCCTCTATGTGCATACACATGCGTGCGCTTCATGCATCTAAAGCGCTATACAGCGAATTTCAAGCGTCTGCGGGCAAAGGAAACGTGTTTTTCCAAAAAATGTATGTTTTTCACTTCAGATATGAAATGTAATATAACACTTTTCACTTCTTTATAACATGATATGGTACTATGATATGTTAGACATGTCTCTGACCTATTATAACACTAAACACGATTCTTTATATTAACATACATCATGTCATAATAAAGTGTGAAAAAAAGTCATATTTCACATGAAGAAAGTCATGTCATCATATATGAAGTAACATCATGTGTACTCATCATTCCTCTATCTGCATACACATGCGTGCGCTTCATGCAACTAAAGCGCTATACAGCGAATTTCAAGCGTCTGCGGACAAAGGAAACGTGTTTTTCCAAAAAATGTATGTTTTCACTTCAGATATGAAAGGTAATATAACACTTTTCACTTCTTTATAACATGATATGATACTATGATATGTTAGACATGTCTCTGACATAAAATAAAAATAAATACGATTGTTTATATTAATATTCATCATGTCATAATAAAGTGTGAAAATGTGAAAAAAAGTCAAATTTCACATCAAATGAAGAAAGTCATCTGTCATCATATATGTGGTAACATCATGTGTACTCATCAGTCCTCTATGTGCATAGACATGCGTGCGCTTGATGCAACTAAAGCGCTATACAGCGAATTTCAAGCGTCTGCGAGCAAAGGAAACGTGTTTTTCTAAAAAATGTATGTTTTCACTTCAGATATGATATTTAATATAACACTTTTTACTTCTTTATAACATGATATGATACTATGATATGTTAGACATGTGTCTGACCTAAAATAACACTAAATATGATTGTTTATATTAACATACATCATGTCATAATAAAGTGTGAAAATGTGAAAAAAAAGTCAAATTTCACATCACATGAAGAACGTCATCTGTCATCATATATTTGGTAACATCATGTGTACTCATCATTCCTCTATGTGCATACACATGCGTGCGCTTCATGCAACTAAAGCGCTATACAGCGAATTTCAAGCGTCTGCGGGCAAAGGAAACGTGTTTTTCTAAAAAATGTATGTTTTCACTTCAGATATGAAATTTAATATAACACTTTTCACTTCTTTATAACATGATATGATATGTTAGACATGTCTCTGACCTATTATAACACTAAATACGATTGTTTATATTAACATACATCATGTCATAATAAAGTGTGAAAATGTGAAAAAAAGTCATATTTCACATGAAGAAAGTCATCTGTCATCATATATGTGGTAACATCATGTGTACTCATCAGTCCTCTATGTGCATACACATCCGTGCGCTTCATGCATCTAAAGCGCTATACAGCGAATTTCAAGCGTCTGCGGGCAACGGAAACGTGTTTTTCCAAAAAATGTATGTTTTTCACTTCAGATATGAAATGTAATATAACACTTTTCACTTCTTTATAACATGATATGGTACTATGATATGTTAGACATGTCTCTGACCTATTATAACACTAAACACGATTGTTTATATTAACATACATCATGTCATAATAAAGTGTGAAAATATGAAAAAAAGTCATATTTCACATGAAGAAAGTAATCTGTCATCATATATGTGGTAACATCATGTGTACTCATCATTCCTCTATGTGCATACACATGCGTGCGCTTAGTGAAACTAAAGCGCTATACAGCGAATTTCAAGCGTCTGCGGGCAAAGGAAAGGTGTTTTTCTAAAAAATATATGTTTTCACTTCAGATATGAAATTTAATATAAAAATTTTCACTTCTTTATAACATGATATGATAATATGATATGTCAGACATGTCTCTGACCTATTATAACACTAAATACGATTGTTTATATTAACATACATCATGTCATAATAAAGTGTGAAAATGTGAAAAAAAGTCATATTTCACAAGAAGAAAGTCATCTGTCATCATATATGTGGTAACATCATGTGTACTCATCGGTCCTCTATGTGCATACAAATCCGTGCGCTTCATGCAACTAAAGCGCTATACAGCGAATTTCAAGCGTCTGCGGGCAAAGGAAACGTGAGTTTCCAGAAAATGTAGGTTTTCAATTCAGATAAGTAATGTAATATAACACTTTTCACTTATTATAACATGATATGATACTATGATATGTTAGACATGTCTCTGACATAAAATAAAAATAAATACGATTGTTTATATTAATATACATCATGTCATAATAAAATTTCAAAAGGTGAAAAAAAAGTCATATTTCACATGAAGAACGTCATCTGTCATCATATATGTGGTAACATCATGTGTACTCATCAGTCCTCTATGTGCATACACATGCGTGCGCTTCATGCAACTAAAGCGCTATACAGCGAATTTCAAGCGTCTGCGGGCAAAGGAAACGTGTTTTTCCAAAAAATGTATGTTTTCACTTCAGATATGAAATGTAATATAACACTTTTCACTTCTTTATAACATGATATGGTACTATGATATGTTAGACATGTCTCTGACCTATTATAACACTAAACACGATTGTTTATATTAACATACATCATGTCATAATAAAGTGTGAAAAAAAGTCATATTTCACATGAAGAAAGTCATCTGTCATCATATTGAAGTAACATCATGTGTACTCATCATTCCTCTATGTGCATACACATGCGTGCGCTTCATGCAACTAAAGCGCTATACAGCGAATTTCAAGCGTCTGCGGGCAAAGGAAACGTGTTTTTCTAAAAAATGTATGTTTTCACTTCAGATTTGAAAGGTAATATAACACTTTTCACTTCTTTATAACATGATATGATAATATGATATGTTAGACATGTCTCTGACATAAAATAAAAATGAATACTATTGTTTATATTAATATACATCATGTCATAATAAAGTGTGAAAATGTGAAAAAAAGTCATATTTCACATGAAGAAAGTCATCTGTCATCATATATGTGGTAACATCATGTGTACTCATCATTCCTCTATGTGCATAGACATGCGTGCGCTTGATGCAACTAAAGCGCTATACAGCGAATTTCAAGCGTCTGCGAGCAAAGGAAACGTGTTTTTCTAAAAAATGTATGTTTTCACTTCAGATATGAAATTTAATATAACACTTTTTACTTCTTTATAACATGATATGATACTATGATATGTTAGACATGTGTCTGACCTAAAATAACACTAAATATGATTGTTTATATTAATATACATCATGTCATAATAAAGTGTGAAAATGTGAAAAAAAGTCATATTTCACATGAAGAAAGTCATCTGTCATCATATATGTGGTAACATCATGTGTACTCATCAGTCCTCTATGTGCATACACATCCGTGCGCTTCATGCAACTAAAGCGCTATACAGCGAATTTCAAGCGTCTGCGGGCAAAGGAAACGTGTGTTTCCAGAAAATGTAGGTTTTCAATTCAGATATGTAATGTAATATAACACTTTTCAATTATTATAACATGATATGATACTATGATATGTTAGACATGTCTCTGACATAAAATAAAAATAAATACGATTGTTTATATTAATATACATCATGTCATAATAAAATTTGAAAAGGTGAAAAAAAGTCATATTTCACATGAAGAACGTCATCTGTCATCATATATGTGGTAACATCATGTGTACTCATCAGTCCTCTATGTGCATACACATGCGTGCGCTTCATGCATCTAAAGCGCTATACAGCGAATTTCAAGCGTCTGCGGGCAAAGGAAACGTGTTTTTCCAAAAAATGTATGTTTTTCACTTCAGATATGAAATGTAATATAACACTTTTCACTTCTTTATAACATGATATGGTACTATGATATGTTAGACATGTCTCTGACCTATTATAACACTAAACACGATTGTTTATATTAACATACATCATGTCATAATAAAGTGTGAAAATATGAAAAAAAGTCATATTTCACATGAAGAAAGTCATCTGTCATCATATATGTGGTAACATCATGTGTACTCATCATTCCTCTATGTGCATACACATCCGTGCGCTTCATGCAACTAAAGCGCTATACAGCGAATTTCAAGCGTCTGCGGGCGAAGGAAACGTGTTTTTCTAAAAAATGTATGTTTTCACTTCAGATATGAAATTTAATATAACACTTTTCACTTCTTTATAACATGATATGATACTATGATATGTCAGACATGTCTCTGACCTATTATAACACTAAATACGATTGTTTATATTAACATACATCATGTCATAATAAAGTGTGAAAATGTGAAAAAAAGTCATATTTCACATGAAGAAAGTCATCTGTCATCATATATGTGGTAACATCATGTGTACTCATCATTCCTCTATGTGCATACACATGCGTGCGCTTCATGCAACTAAAGCGCTATACAGCGAATTTCAAGCGTCTGCGGGCAAAGGAAACGTGTGTTTCCAGAAAATGTAGGTTTTCAATTCAGATATGTAATGTAATATAACACTTTTCAATTATTATAACATGATATGATACTATGATATGTTAGACATGTCTCTGACATAAAATAAAAATAAATACGATTGTTTATATTAATATACATCATGTCATAATAAAATTTGAAAAGGTGAAAAAAAGTCATATTTCACATGAAGAACGTCATCTGTCATCATATATGTGGTAACATCATGTGTACTCATCAGTCCTCTATGTGCATACACATGCGTGCGCTTCATGCAACTAAAGCGCTATACAGCGAATTTCAAGCGTCTGCGGGCAAAGGAAACGTGTTTTTCTAAAAAATGTATGTTTTCACTTCAGATATGAAATTTAATATAACACTTTTCACTTCTTTATAACATGATATGATAATATGATATGTCAGACATGTCTCTGACCTATTATAACACTAAATACGATTGTTTATATTAACATACATCATGTCATAATAAAGTGTGAAAATGTGAAAAAAAGTCATATTTCACATGAAGAAAGTCATCTGTCATCATATATGTGGTAACATCATGTGTACTCATCAGTCCTCTATGTGCATACACATCCGTGCGCTTCATGCAACTAAAGCGCTATACAGCGAATTTCAAGCGTCTGCGGGCAAAGGAAACGTGTTTTTCCAAAAAATGTATGTTTTCACTTCAGATATGAAATGTAATATAACACTTTTCACTTCTTTATAACATGATATGATACTATGATATGTTAGACATGTCTCTGACATAAAATAAAAATAAATACGATTGTTTATATTAACATACATCATGTCATAATAAAGTGTGAAAATGTGAAAAAAAAGTCATATTTCACATGAAGAAAGTCATCTGTCATCATATATGTGGTAACATCATGTGTACTCATCATTCCTCTATGTGCATACACATGCGTGCGCTTCATGCAACTAAAGCGCTATACAGCGAATTTCAAGCGTCTGCGGGCAAAGGAAACGTGTTTTTCTAAAAAATGTATGTTTTCACTTCAGATATGAAATTTAATATAACACTTTTCACTTCTTTATAACATGATATGATATGTTAGACATGTCTCTGACCTATTATAACACTAAATACGATTGTTTATATTAACATACATCATGTCATAATAAAGTGTGAAAATGTGAAAAAAAGTCATATTTCACATGAAGAAAGTCATCTGTCATCATATATGTGGTAACATCATGTGTACTCATCGGTCCTCTATGTGCATACACATCCGTGCGCTTCATGCAACTAAAGCGCTATACAGCGAATTTCAAGCGTCTGCGGGCAAAGGAAACGTGTGTTTCCAGAAAATGTAGGTTTTCAATTCAGATATGTAATGTAATATAACACTTTTCACTTATTATAACATGATATGATACTATGATATGTTAGACATGTCTCTGACATAAAATAAAAATAAATACGATTGTTTATATTAATATACATCATGTCATAATAAAATTTCAAAAGGTGAAAAAAAAGTCATATTTCACATGAAGAACGTCATCTGTCATCATATATGTGGTAACATCATGTGTACTCATCAGTCCTCTATGTGCATACACATGCGTGCGCTTCATGCAACTAAAGCGCTATACAGCGAATTTCAAGCGTCTGCGGGCAAAGGAAACGTGTTTTTCCAAAAAATGTATGTTTTCACTTCAGATATGAAATGTAATATAACACTTTTCACTTCTTTATAACATGATATGGTACTATGATATGTTAGACATGTCTCTGACCTATTATAACACTAAACACGATTGTTTATATTAACATACATCATGTCATAATAAAGTGTGAAAAAAAGTCATATTTCACATGAAGAAAGTCATCTGTCATCATATATGAAGTAACATCATGTGTACTCATCAGTCCTCTATGTGCATACACATGCGTGCGCTTCATGCAACTAAACGCTATACAGCGAATTTCAAGCGTCTGCGAGCAAAGGAAACGTGTTTTTCCAAAAAATGTATGTTTTCACTTCAGATATGAAAGGTAATATAACACTTTTCACTTATTATAACATGATATGATACTATGATGTGTTAGACATGTCTCTGACATAAAATAAAAATAAATACGATTGTTTATATTAATATACATCATGTCATAATAAAGTGTGAAAATGTGAAAAAAAGTCATATTTCACATGAAGAAAGTCATCTGTCATCATATATGTGGTAACATCATGTGTACTCATCATTCCTCTATGTGCATACACATGCGTGCGCTTCATGCAACTAAAGCGCTATACAGCGAATTTCAAGCGTCTGCGGGCAAAGGAAACGTGTTTTTCCAAAAAATGTATGTTTTCACTTCAGATATGAAATTTAATATAACACTTTTCACTTCTTTATAACATGATATGGTACTATGATATGTTAGACATGTCTCTGACCTATTATAACACTAAATACGATTGTTTATATTAACATACATCATGTCATAATAAAGTGTGAAAATGTGAAAAAAAGTCATATTTCACATGAAGAAAGTCATCTGTCATCATATATGTGGTAACATCATGTGTACTCATCAGTCCTCTATGTGCATACACATCCGTGCGCTTCATGCAACTAAAGCGCTATACAGCGAATTTCAAGCGTCTGCGGGCAAAGGAAACGTGTGTTTCCAGAAAATGTAGGTTTTCAATTCAGATATGTAATGTAATATAACACTTTTCACTTCTTTATAACATGATATGATACTATGATATGTTAGACATGTCTCTGACATAAAATAAAAATAAATACGATTGTTTATATTAATATACATCATGTCATAATAAAGTGTGAAAATGTGAAAAAAAGTCATATTTCACATGAAGAAAGTCATCTGTCATCATATATGTGGTAACATCATGTGTACTCATCAGTCCTCTATGTGCATACACATGCGTGCGCTTCATGCAACTAAAGCGCTATACAGCGAATTTCAAGCGTCTGCGGGCAAAGGAAACCTGTTTTTCTATAAAATGTATGTTTTCACTTCAGATATGAAATGTAATATAACACTTTTCACTTCTTTATAACATGATATGATACTATGATATGTTAGACATGTCTCTGACATAAAATAAAAATAAATACGATTGTTTATATTAATATACATCATGTCATAATAAAGTGTGAAAATGTGAAAAAAAGTCATATTTCACATGAAGAAAGTCATCTGTCATCATATATGTGGTAACATCATGTGTACTCATCATTCCTCTATGTGCATACACATGCGTGCGCTTCATGCAACTAAAGCGCTATACAGCGAATTTCAAGCGTCTGCGGGCAAAGGAAACGTGTTTTTCCAAAAAATGTATGTTTTCACTTCAGATATGAAATTTAATATAACACTTTTCACTTCTTTATAACATGATATGATACTATGATATGTTAGACATGTCTCTGACCTATTATAACACTAAATACGATTGTTTATATTAACATACATCATGTCATAATAAAGTGTGAAAATGTGAAAAAAAGTCATATTTCACATGAAGAAAGTCATCTGTCATCATATATGTGGTAACATCATGTGTACTCATCATTCCTCTATGTGCATACACATGCGTGCGCTTCATGCAACTAAAGCGCTATACAGCGAATTTCAAGCGTCTGCGGGCAAAGGAAACGTGTGTTTCCAGAAAATGTAGGTTTTCAATTCAGATATGTAATGTAATATAACACTTTTCAATTATTATAACATGATATGATACTATGATATGTTAGACATGTCTCTGACATAAAATAAAAATAAATACGATTGTTTATATTAATATACATCATGTCATAATAAAGTGTGAAAAGGTGAAAAAAAGTCATATTTCACATGAAGAACGTCATCTGTCATCATATATGTGGTAACATCATGTGTACTCATCAGTCCTCTATTTGCATACACATGCGTGCGCTTCATGCAACTAAAGCGCTATACAGCGAATTTCAAGCATCTGCGAGCAAAGGAAACGTGTTTTTCTAAAAAATGTATGTTTTCACTTCAGATATGAAATGTAATATAACAATTTTCACTTCTTTATAACATGATATGGTACTATGATATGTTAGACATGTCTCTGACATAAAACAAAAATGAATACGATTGTTTATATTAATATACATCATGTCATAATAAAGTGTGACAATGTGAAAAAAAGTCAAATTTCACATGAAGAAAGTCATCTGTCATCATATATGTGGTAACATCATGTGTACTCATCAGTCCTCTATGTGCATACACATGCGTGCGCTTCATGCAACTAAAGCGCTATACAGCGAATTTCAAGCGTCTGCGGGCAAAGGAAACGTGTTTTTCTAAAAAATGTATGTTTTCACTTCAGATATGAAATTTAATATAACACTTTTCACTTCTTTATAACATGATATGATATGTTAGACATGTCTCTGACCTATTATAACACTAAATACGATTGTTTATATTAACATACATCATGTCATAATAAAGTGTGAAAATGTGAAAAAAAGTCATATTTCACATGAAGAAAGTCATCTGTCATCATATATGTGGTAACATCATGTGTACTCATCAGTCCTCTATGTGCATACACATGCGTGCGCTTCATGCAACTAAAGCGCTATACAGCGAATTTCAAGCGTCTGCGGGCAAAGGAAACCTGTTTTTCCAAAAAATGTATGTTTTCACTTCAGATTTGAAATGTAATATAACACTTTTCACTTCTTTATAACATGATATGATACTATGATATGTTAGACATGTCTCTGACATAAAATAAAAATAAATACGATTGTTTATATTAATATACATCATGTCATAATAAAGTGTGAAAATGTGAAAAAAAGTCATATTTCACATGAAGAAAGTCATCTGTCATCATATATGTGGTAACATCATGTGTACTCATCAGTCCTCTATGTGCATACACATGCGTGCGCTTCATGCAACTAAAGCGCTATACAGCGAATTTCAAGCGTCTGCGGGCAAAGGAAACGTGTTTTTCTAAAAAATGTATGTTTTCACTTCAGATATGAAATGTAATATAACACTTTTCACTTCTTTATAACATGATATGGTACTATGATATGTTAGACATGTCTCTGACCTATTATAACACTAAATACGATTGTTTATATTAACATACATCATGTCATAATAAAGTGTGAAAATGTGAAAAAAAGTCATATTTCACATGAAGAAAGTCATCTGTCATCATATATGTGGTAACATCATGTGTACTCATCATTCCTCTATGTGCATACACATGCGTGCGCTTCATGCAACTAAAGCGCTATACAGCGAATTTCAAGCGTCTGCGGGCAAAGGAAACGTGTTTTTCCAAAAAATGTATGTTTTCACTTCAGATATGAAATTTAATATAACACTTTTCACTTCTTTATAACATGATATGATATGTTAGACATGTCTCTGACCTATTATAACACTAAATACGATTCTTTATATTAACATACATCATGTCATAATAAAGTGTGCAAATGTGAAAAAAAAGTCATATTTCACATGAAGAAAGTCATCTGTCATCATGTATGTGGTAACATCATGTGTACTCATCGTTCCTCTATGTGCATACACATCCGTGCGCTTCATGCAACTAAAGCGCTATAAAGCGAATTTCAAGCGTCTGCGGGCAAAGGAAACGTGTGTTTCCAGAAAATGTAGGTTTTCAATTCAGATATGTAATGTAATATAACACTTTTCACTTCTTTATAACATGATATGATAATATGATATGTTAGACATGTCTCTGACATAAAATAAAAATGAATACTATTGTTTATATTAATATACATCATGTCATAATAAAGTGTGAAAATGTGAAAAAAAGTCATATTTCACATGAAGAAAGTCATCTGTCATCATATATGTGGTAACATCATGTGTACTCATCATTCCTCTATGTGCATAGACATGCGTGCGCTTGATGCAACTAAAGCGCTATACAGCGAATTTCAAGCATCTGCGAGCAAAGGAAACGTGTTTTTCTAAAAAATGTATGTTTTCACTTCAGATATGAAATTTAATATAACACTTTTCACTTCTTTATAACATGATATGATATGTTAGACATTTCTCTGACCTTAAATAACACTAAATATGATTGTTTATATTAACATACATTATGTCATAATAAAGTGTGAAAATGTGAAAAAAAAGTCAAATTTCACATGAAGAACGTCATCTGTCATCATATATGTGGTAACATCATGTGTACTCATCATTCCTCTATGTGCATACACATACGTGCGCTTCATGCAACTAAAGCGCTATACAGCTAATTTCAAGCGTCTGCGGGCAAAGGAAACGTGTTTATCCAAAAAATGTATGTTTTCACTTCAGATATGAAATGTAATATAACACTTTTCACTTCTTTATAACATGATATGGTACTATGATATGTTAGACATGTCTCTGACCTATTATAACACTAAACACGATTGTTTATATTAACATACATCATGTCATAATAAAGTGTGAAAAAAAGTCATATTTCACATGAAGAAAGTCATCTGTCATCATATATGAAGTAACATCATGTGTACTCATCATTCCTCTATGTGCATACACATGCGTGCGCTTCATGCAACTAAAGCGCTATACAGCGAATTTCAAGCGTCTGCGGGCAAAGGAAACGTGTTTTTCCAAAAAATGTATGTTTTCACTTCAGATATGAAAGGTAATATAACACTTTTCACTTCTTTATAACATGATATGATACTATGATATGTTAGACATGTCTCTGACATAAAATAAAAATAAATACGATTGTTTATATTAATATACATCATGTCATAATAAAGTGTGAAAATGTGAAAAAAAGTCATATTTCACATGAAGAAAGTCATCTGTCATCATATATGTGGTAACATCATGTGTACTCATCATTCCTCTATGTGCATACACATGCGTGCGCTTCATGCAACTAAAGCGCTATACAGCGAATTTCAAGCGTCTGCGGGCAAAGGAAGCGTGTTTTTCTAAAAAATGTATGTTTTCACTTCAGATATGAAATGTAATATAACACTCTTCACTTCTTTATGATATGATACTATGATATGTTAGACATGTCTCTGACATAAAATAACACTAAATACGATTGTTTATATTAACATACATCATGTCATAATAAAGTGTGAAAAGGTGAAAAAAAGTCATATTTCACATGAAGAAAGTCATCTGTCATCATATATGTGGTAACATCATGTGTTCTCATCAGTCCTCTATGTGCATAGACATGCGTGCGCTTCATGCAACTAAAGCGCTATACTGCGAATTTCAAGCGTCTGAGGGCAAAGGAAACGTGTTTTTCCAAAAAATGTATGTTTTAACTTCAGATATGAAATGTAATATAACACTTTTCACTTCTTTATAACATGATATGGTACTATGATATGTTAGACATGTCTCTGACCTATTATAACACTAAACACGATTGTTTATATTAACATACATCATGTCATAATAAAGTGTGAAAAAAAGTCATATTTCACATGAAGAAAGTCATCTGTCATCATATATGTGGTAACATCATGTGTACTCATCATTCCTCTATGTGCATACACATGCGTGCGCTTCATGCAACTAAAGCGCTATACAGCGAATTTCAAGCGTCTGCGGGCAAAGGAAACGTGTTTTTCTAAAAAATGTATGTTTTCACTTCAGATATGAAATTTAATATAACACTTTTCACTTCTTTATAACATGATATGATATGTTAGACATGTCTCTGACCTATTATAACACTAAATACGATTGTTTATATTAACATACATCATGTCATAATAAAGTGTGAAAATGTGAAAAAAAAGTCATATTTCACATGAAGAAAGTCATCTGTCATCATATATGTGGTAACATCATGTGTACTCATCGGTCCTCTATGTGCATACACATCCGTGCGCTTCATGCAACTAAAGCGCTATACAGCGAATTTCAAGCGTCTGCGGGCAAAGGAAACGTGTGTTTCCAGAAAATGTATGTTTTCAATTCAGATATGTAATGTAATATAACACTTTTTACTTATTATAACATGATATGATACTATGATATGTTAGACATGTCTCTGAGATAAAATAAAAATAAATACGATTGTTTATATTAATATACATCATGTCATAATAAAATTTGAAAAGGTGAAAAAAAAGTCATATTTCACATGAAGAACGTCATCTGTCATCATATATGTGGTAACATCATGTGTACTCATCAGTCCTCTATGTGCATACACATGCGTGCGGTTCATGCAACTAAAGCGCTATACAGCGAATTTCAAGCGTCTGCGGGCAAAGGAAACGTGTTTATCCAAAAAATGTATGTTTTCACTTCAGATATGAAATGTAATATAACACTTTTCACTTCTTTATAACATGATATGGTACTATCATAGGACATGGGACATGTCTCTGACCTATTATAACACTAAACACGATTGTTTATATTAACATACATCATGTCATAATAAAGTGTGAAAAAAAGTCATATTTCACATGAAGAAAGTCATCTGTCATCATATATCTGGTAACATCATGTGTACTCATCAGTCCTCTATGTGCATACACATGCGTGCGCTTCATGCAACTAAAGCGCTATACAGCGAATTTCAAGCGTCTGCGAGCAATGGAAACGTGTTTTTCTAAAAAATGTATGTTTTCAATTCAGATTTGAAAGGTAATATAACACTTTTCACTTCTTTATAACATGATATGATAATATGATATGTTAGACATGTCTCTGACATAAAATAAAAATGAATACTATTGTTTATATTAATATACATCATGTCATAATAAAGTGTGAAAATGTGAAAAAAAGTCATATTTCACATGAAGAAAGTCATCTGTCATCATATATGTGGTAACATCATGTGTACTCATCAGTCCTCTATGTGCATACACATGCGTGCGCTTCATGCAACTAAAGCGCTATACAGCGAATTTCAAGCGTCTGCGAGCAAAGGAAACGTGTTTTTCTAAAAAATGTATGTTTTCACTTCAGATATGAAATTTAATATAACACTTTTCACTTCTTTATAACATGATATGGTACTATGATATGTTAGACATGTCTCTGACATAAAATAAAAATAAATACGATTGTTTATATTAATATACATCATGTCATAATAAAGTGTGAAAAAAAGTCATATTTCACATGAAGAACGTCATCTGTCATCATATATGTGGTAACATCATGTGTACTCATCAGTCCTCTATGTGCATACACATGCGTGCGCTTCATGCATCTAAAGCGCTATACAGCGAATTTCAAGCGTCTGCGGGCAAAGGAAACGTGTTTTTCCAAAAAATGTATGTTTTTCACTTCAGATATGAAATGTAATATAACACTTTTCACTTCTTTATAACATGATATGGTACTATGATATGTTAGACATGTCTCTGACCTATTATAACACTAAACACGATTGTTTATATTAACATACATCATGTCATAATAAAGTGTGAAAATGTGAAAAAAAGTCATATTTCACATGAAGAAAGTCATCTGTCATCATATATGTGGTAACATCATGTGTACTCATCAGTCCTCTATGTGCATACACATGCGTGCGCTTGATGCAACTAAAGCGCTATTCAGCGAATTTCAAGCGTCTGCGAGCAAAGGAAACGTGTTTTTCTAAAAAATGTATGTTTTCACTTCAGATATGAAATTTAATATAACACTTTTCACTTCTTTATAACATGATATGGTACTATGATATGTTAGACATGTCTCTGACCTATTATAACACTAAACACGATTGTTTATATTAACATACATCATGTCATAATAAAGTGTGAAAAAAAGTCATATTTCACATGAAGAAAGTCATCTGTCATCATATATGAAGTAACATCATGTGTACTCATCAGTCCTCTATGTGCATACACATGCGTGCGCTTCATGCAACTAAAGCGCTATACAGCGAATTTCAAGCGTCTGCGAGCAAAGGAAACGTGTTTTTCTAAAAAATGTATGTTTTCACTTCAGACATGAAATTTAATATAACACTTTTCACTTCTTTATAACATGATATGATATGTTAGACATGTCTCTGACCTATTATAACACTAAATACGATTGTTTATATTAACATACATCATGTCATAATAAAGTGTGAAAATGTGAAAAAAAAGTCATATTTCACATGAAGAAAGTCATCTGTCATCATATATGTGGTAACATCATGTGTACTCATCGTTCCTCTATGTGCATACACATCCGTGCGCTTCATGCAACTAAAGCGCTATACAGCGAATTTCAAGCGTCTGCGGGCAAAGGAAACGTGTTTTTCTAAAAAATGTATGTTTTCACTTCAGATATGAAATTTAATATAACACTTTTCACTTCTTTATAACATGATATGATACTATGATATGTCAGACATGTCTCTGACCTATTATAACACTAAATACGATTGTTTATATTAACATACATCATGTCATAATAAAGTGTGAAAATGTGAAAAAAAGTCATATTTCACATGAAGAAAGTCATCTGTCATCATATATGTGGTAACATCATGTGTACTCATCGGTCCTCTATGTGCATACACATCCGTGCGCTTCATGCAACTAAAGCGCTATACAGCGAATTTCAAGCGTCTGCGGGCAAAGGAAACGTGTGTTTCCAGAAAATGTAGGTTTTCAATTCAGATATGTAATGTAATATAACACTTTTTACTTATTATAACATGATATGATACTATGATATGTTAGACATGTCTCTGACATAAAATAAAAATAAATACGATTGTTTATATTAATATACATCATGTCATAATAAAATTTGAAAAGGTGAAATAAAAGTCATATTTCACATGAAGAACGTCATCTGTCATCATATATATGGTAACATCATGTGTACTCATCAGTCCTCTATGTGCATAGACATGCGTGCGCTTGATGCAACTAAAGCGCTATACAGCGAATTTCAAGCGTCTGCGAGCAAAGGAAACGTGTTTTTCTAAAAAATGTATGTTTTCACTTCAGATATGAAATTTAATATAACACTTTTCACTTCTTTATAACATGATATGATATGTTAGACATGTCTCTGACCTATTATAACACTAAATACGATTGTTTATATTAACATACATCATGTCATAATAAAGTGTGAAAATGTGAAAAAAAAGTCATATTTCACATGAAGAAAGTCATCTGTCATCATATATGTGGTAACATCATGTGTACTCATCAGTCCTCTATGTGCATACACATGCGTGCGCTTAATGCAACTAAAGCGCTATACAGCGAATTTCAAGCGTATGCGAGCAAAGGAAACGTGTTTTTCTAAAAAATGTATGTTTTCACTTCAGATATGAAATTTAATATAACACTTTTTACTTATTTATAACATGATATGATACTATGATATGTTAGACATGTGTCTGACCTAAAATAACACTAAATACGATTGTTTATATTAATGTCATGTCATAATAAAATTTCAAAAGGTGAAAAAAAAGTCATATTTCACATGAAGAACGTCATCTGTCATCATATATGTGGTAACATCATGTGTACTCATCAGTCCTCTATGTGCATACACATGCGTGCGATTAATGCAACTAAAGCGCTATACAGCGAATTTCAAGCGTCTGCGGGCAAAGGAAACGTGTTTTTCCAAAAAATGTATGTTTTCACTTCAGATATGAAATGTAATATAACACTTTTCACTTCTTTATAACATGATATGGTACTATGATATGTTAGACATGTCTCTGACCTATTATAACACTAAACACGATTGTTTATATTAACATACATCATGTCATAATAAAGTGTGAAAAAAGTCATATTTCACATGAAGAAAGTCATCTGTCATCATATATGAAGTAACATCATGTGTACTCATCAGTCCTCTATGTGCATACACATGCGTGCGCTTCATGCAACTAAAGCGCTATACAGCGAATTTCAAGCGTCTGCGAGCAAAGGAAACGTGTTTTTCTAAAAAATGTATGTTTTCACTACAGATTTGAAAGGTAATATAACACTTTTCACTTCTTTATAACATGATATGATAATATGATATGTTAGACATGTCTCTGACATAAAATAAAAATGAATACTATTGTTTATATTAATATACATCATGTCATAATAAAGTGTGAAAATGTGAAAAAAAGTCATATTTCACATGAAGAAAGTCATCTGTCATCATATATGTGGTAACATCATGTGTACTCATCAGTCCTCTATGTGCATAGACATGCGTGCGCTTCATGCAACTAAAGCGCTATACAGCGAATTTCAAGCGTCTGCGGGCAAAGGAAACGTGTTTTTCTAAAAAATGTATGTTTTCACTTCAGATATGAAATTTAATAAAACACTTTTCACTTCTTTATAACATGATATGATATGTTAGACATGTCTCTGACCTATTATAACACTAAATACGATTGTTTATATTAACATACATCATGTCATAATAAAGTGTGAAAATGTGAAAAAAAAGTCATATTTCACATGAAGAAAGTCATCTGTCATCATATATGTGGTAACATCATGTGTACTCATCAGTCCTCTATGTGCATACACATGCGTGCGCTTAATGCAACTAAAGCGCTATACAGCGAATTTCAAGCGTATGCGAGCAAAGGAAACGTGTTTTTCTAAAAAATGTATGTTTTCACTTCAGATATGAAATTTAATATAACACTTTTTACTTATTTATAACATGATATGATACTATGATATGTTAGACATGTGTCTGACCTAAAATAACACTAAATACGATTGTTTATATTAATATACATCATGTCTTAATAAAATTTCAAAAGGTGAAAAAAAAGTCATATTTCACATGAAGAACGTCATCTGTCATCATATATGTGGTAACATCATGTGTACTCATCAGTCCTCTATGTGCATACACATGCGTGCGCTTCATGCAACTAAAGCGCTATACAGCGAATTTCAAGCGTCTGCGGGCAAAGGAAACGTGTTTTTCCAAAAAATGTATGTTTTCACTTCAGATATGAAATGTAATATAACACTTTTCACTTCTTTATAACATGATATGGTACTATGATATGTTAGACATGTCTCTGACCTATTATAACACTAAACACGATTGTTTATATTAACATACATCATGTCATAATAAAGTGTGAAAAAAGTCATATTTCACATGAAGAAAGTCATCTGTCATCATATATGAAGTAACATCATGTGTACTCATCAGTCCTCTATGTGCATACACATGCGTGCGCTTCATGCAACTAAAGCGCTATACAGCGAATTTCAAGCGTCTGCGAGCAAAGGAAACGTGTTTTTCTAAAAAATGTATGTTTTCACTTCAGATATGAAATTTAATATAACACTTTTCACTTCTTTATAACATGATATGATACTATGATATGTTAGACATGTCTCTGACATAAAATAAAAATGAATACTATTGTTTATATTAACATACATCATGTCATAATAAAGTGTGAAAATGTGAAAAAAAGTCATATTTCACATGAAGAAAGTCATCTGTCATCATATATGTGGTAACATCATGTGTACTCATCATTCCTCTATGTGCATAGACATGCGTGCGCTTGATGCAACTAAAGCGCTATACAGCGAATTTCAAGCGTCTGCGAGCAAAGGAAACGTGTTTTTCTAAAAAATGTATGTTTTCACTTCAGATATGAAATTTAATATAACACTTTTCACTTCTTTATAACATGATATGATACTATGATATGTTAGACATGTCTCTGACCTATTATAACACTAAATACGATTGTTTATATTAACATACATCATGTCATAATAAAGTGTGAAAATGTGAAAAAAAAGTCATATTTCACATGAAAAAAGTCATCTGTCATCATATATGTGGTAACATCATGTGTACTCATCGTTCCTCTATGTGCATACACATCCGTGCGCTTCATGCAACTAAAGCGCTATACAGTGAATTTCAAGCGTCTGCGGGCAAAGGAAACGTGTGTTTCCAGAAAATGTAGGTTTTCAATTCAGATATGTAATGTAATATAACACTTTTCACTTATTATAACATGATATGATAGTATGATATGTTAGACATGTCTCTGACATAAAATAAAAATAAATACGATTGTTTATATTAATATACATCATGTCATAATAAAATTTCAAAAGGTGAAAAAAAAGTCATATTTCACATGAAGAACGTCATCTGTCATCATATATGTGGTAACATCATGTGTACTCATCAGTCCTCTATGTGCATACACATGCGTGCGCTTCATGCAACTAAAGCGCTATACAGCGAATTTCAAGCGTCTGCGGGCAAAGGAAACGTGTTTTTCCAAAAAATGTATGTTTTCACTTCAGATATGAAATGTAATATAACACTTTTCACTTCTTTATAACATGATATGGTACTATGATATGTTAGACATGTCTCTGACCTATTATAACACTAAACACGATTGTTTATATTAACATACATCATGTCATAATAAAGTGTGAAAAAAAGTCATATTTCACATGAAGAAAGTCATCTGTCATCATATATGTGGTAACATCATGTGTACTCATCATTCCTCTATGTGCATACACATGCGTGCGCTTCATGCAACTAAAGCGCTATACAGCGAATTTCAAGCGTCTGCGGGCAAAGGAAACGTGTTTTTCCAAAAAATGTATGTTTTCACTTCAGATATGAAATGTAATATAACACTTTTCACTTCTTTATAACATGATATGATACTATGATATGTTAGACATGTCTCTGACATAAAATAAAAATAAATACGATTGTTTATATTAATATACATCATGTCATAATAAAGTGTGAAAATGTGAAAAAAAGTCAAATTTCACATCAAATGAAGAAAGTCATCTGTCATCATATATGTGGTAACATCATGTGTACTCATCATTCCTCTATGTGCATACACATGCGTGCGCTTCATGCAACTAAAGCGCTATACAGCGAATTTCAAGCGTCTGCGGGCAAAGGAAACGTGTTTTTCCAAAAAATGTATGTTTTCACTTCAGATATGAAATGTAATATAACACTTTTCACTTCTTTATAACATGATATGGTACTATGATATGTTAGACATGTCTCTGACCTATTATAACACTAAACACGATTGTTTATATTAACATACATCATGTCATAATAAAATTTGAAAAGGTGAAAAAAAAGTCATATTTCACATGAAGAAAGTCATCTGTCATCATATATGTGGTAACATCATGTGTACTCATCAGTCCTCTATGTGCATACACATGCGTGCGCTTCATGCAACTAAAGCGCTATACAGCGAATTTCAAGCGTCTGCGAGCAAAGGAAACGTGTTTTTCTAAAAAATGTGTGTTTTCACTTCAGATTTGAAAGGTAATATAACACTTTTCACTTCTTTATAACATGATATGATACTATGATATGTTAGACATGTCTCTGACATAAAATAAAAATAAATACGATTGTTTATATTAATATACATCATGTCATAATAAAGTGTGAAAAGGTGAAAAAAAGTCATATTTCACATGAAGAACGTCATCTGTCATCATATATGTGGTAACATCATGTGTACTCATCAGTCCTCTATGTGCATAGACATGCGTGCGCTTCATGCAACTAAAGCGCTATACAGCGAATTTCAAGCGTCTGCGGGCAAAGGAAACGTGTTTTTCTAAAAAATGTATGTTTTCACTTCAGATATGAAATGTAATATAACACTTTTCACTTCTTTATAACATGATATGATACTATGATATGTTAGACATGTCTCTGACCTATTATAACACTAAACACGATTGTTTATATTAACATACATCATGTCATAATAAAGTGTGAAAAAAAGTCATATTTCACATGAAGAAAGTCATCTGTCATCATATATGTGGTAACATCATGTGTACTCATCATTCCTCTATGTGCATACACATGCGTGCGCTTCATGCAACTAAAGCGCTATACAGCGAATTTCAAGCGTCTGCGGGCAAAGGAAACGTGTTTTTCCAAAAAATGTATGTTTTCACTTCAGATATGAAATTTAATATAACACTTTTCACTTCTTTATAACATGATATGATACTATGATATGTTAGACATGTCTCTGACATAAAATAAAAATAAATACGATTGTTTATATTAATATACATCATGTCATAATAAAGTGTGAAAATGTGAAAAAAAAGTCAAATTTCACATCACATTAAGAACGTCATCTGTCATCATATATGTGGTAACATCATGTGTACTCATCATTCCTCTATGTGCATACACATGCGTGCGCTTCATGCAACTAAAGCGCTATACAGCGAATTTCAAGCGTCTGCGGGCAAAGGAAACGTGTTTTTCTAAAAAATGTATGTTTTCACTTCAGATATGAAATTTAATATAACACTTTTCACTTCTTTATAACATGATATGATATGTTAGACATGTCTCTGACCTATTATAACACTAAATACGATTGTTTATATTAACATACATCATGTCATAATAAAGTGTGAAAATGTGAAAAAAAAGTCATATTTCACATGAAGAAAGTCATCTGTCATCATATATGTGGTAACATCATGTGTACTCATCAGTCCTCTATGTGCATACACATCCGTGCGCTTCATGCAACTAAAGCGCTATACAGCGAATTTCAAGCGTCTGCGGGCAAAGGAAACGTGTGTTTCCAGAAAATGTAGGTTTTCAATTCAGATATGTAATGTAATATAACACTTTTCACTTATTATAGCATGATATGATACTATGATATGTTAGACATGGCTCTGACATAAAATAAAAATAAATACGATTGTTTATATTAATATACATCATGTCATAATAAAATTTGAAAAGGTGAAAAAAAAGTCATATTTCACATGAAGAACGTCATCTGTCATCATATATGTGGTAACATCATGTGTACTCATCAGTCCTCTATGTGCATACACATGCCTGCGGTTCATGCAACTAAAGCGCTATACAGCGAATTTCAAGCGTCTGCGGGCAAAGGAAACGTGTTTTTCTAAAAAATGTATGTTTTCACTTCAGATATGAAATTTAATATAACACTTTTCACTTCTTTATAACATGATATGATACTATGATATGTTAGACATGTCTCTGACCTATTATAACACTAAATACGATTGTTTATATTAATATACATCATGTCATAATAAAGTGTGAAAATGTGAAAAAAAGTCATATTTCACATGAAGAAAGTCATCTGTCATCATATATGTGGTAACATCATGTGTACTCATCAGTCCTCTATGTGCATACACATGCGTGCGCTTCATGCAACTAAAGCGCTATACAGCGAATTTCAAGCGTCTGCGGGCAAAGGAAACGTGTTTTTCCAAAAAATGTATGTTTTCACTTCAGATATGAAATGTAATATAACACTTTTCACTTCTTTATAACATGATATGGTACTATGATATGTTAGACATGTCTCTGACCTATTATAACACTAAACACGATTGTTTATATTAACATACATCATGTCATAATAAAGTGTGAAAATGTGAAAAAAAGTCATATTTCACATGAAGAAAGTCATCTGTCATCATATATGAAGTAACATCATGTGTACTCATCAGTCCTCTATGTGCATACACATGCGTGCGCTTCATGCAACTAAAGCGCTATACAGCGAATTTCAAGCGTCTGCGAGCAAAGGAAACGTGTTTTTCTAAAAAATGTATGTTTTCACTTCAGATTTGAAAGGTAATATAACACTTTTCACTTCTTTATAACATGATATGATAATATGATATGTTAGACATGTCTCTGACATAAAATAAAAATGAATACTATTGTTTATATTAATATACATCATGTCATAATAAAGTGTGAAAATGTGAAAAAAAGTCATATTTCACATGAAGAAAGTCATCTGTCATCATATATGTGGTAACATCATGTGTACTCATCATTCCTCTATGTGCATAGACATGCGTGCGCTTCATGCAACTAAAGCGCTATACAGCGAATTTCAAGCGTCTGCGAGCAAAGGAAACGTGTTTTTCTAAGAAATGTATGTTTTCACTTCAGATATGACATTTAATATATCACTTTTCACATCTTTATAACATGATATGATACTGTGATATGTTAGACATGTCTCTGACCTAAAATAACACTAAATACGATTGTTTATATTAACATACATCATGTCATAATAAAGTTTGAAAATGTGAAAAAAAAGTCATATTTCACATGAAGAAAGTCATCTGTCATCATATATGTGGTAACATCATGTGTACTCATCATTCCTCTATGTGCATACACATGCGTGCGCTTCATGCAACTAAAGCGCTATACAGCGAATTTCAAGCGTCTGCGGGCAAAGGAAACGTGTTTTTCTAAAAAATGTATGTTTTCACTTCAGATATGAAATTTAATATAACACTTTTCACTTCTTTATAACATGATATGATATGTTAGACATGTCTCTGACCTATTATAACACTAAATACGATTGTTTATATTAACATACATCATGTCATAATAAAGTGTGAAAATGTGAAAAAAAGTCATATTTCACATGAAGAAAGTCATCTGTCATCATATATGTGGTAACATCATGTGTACTCATCGTTCCTCTATGTGCATACACATCCGTGCGCTTCATGCAACTAAAGCGCTATACAGCGAATTTCAAGCGTCTGCGGGCAAAGGAAACGTGTGTTTCCAGAAAATGTAGGTTTTCAATTCAGATATGTAATGTAATATAACACTTTTCACTTATTATAACATGATATGATACTATGATATGTTAGACATGTCTCTGACATAAAATAAAAATAAATACGATTGTTTATATTAATATACATCATGTCATAATAAAATTTGAAAAGGTGAAAAAAAAGTCATATTTCACATGAAGAACGTCATCTGTCATCATATATGTGGTAACATCATGTGTACTCATCAGTCCTCTATGTGCATACACATGCGTGCGGTTCATGCATCTAAAGCGCTATACAGCGAATTTCAAGCGTCTGCGGGCAAAGGAAACGTGTTTTTCCAAAAAATGTATGTTTTCACTTCAGATATGAAATGTAATATAACACTTTTCACTTCTTTATAACATGATATGATACTATGATATGTTAGACATGTCTCTGACCTATTATAACACTAAATACGATTGTTTATATTAACATACATCATGTCATAATAAAGTGTGAAAATGTGAAAAAAAGTCATATTTCACATGAAGAAAGTCATCTGTCATCATATATGTGGTAACATCATGTGTACTCATCATTCCTCTATGTGCATACACATGCGTGCGCTTCATGCAACTAAAGCGCTATACAGCGAATTTCAAGCGTCTGCGGGCAAAGGAAACGTGTTTTTCTAAAAAATGTATGTTTTCACTTCAGATATGAAATTTAATATAACACTTTTCACTTCTTTATAACATGATATGATACTATGATATGTTAGACATGTCTCTGACATAAAATAAAAATAAATACGATTGTTTATATTAATATACATCATGTCATAATAAAGTGTGAAAATGTGAAAAAAAGTCAAATTTCACATCAAATGAAGAAAGTCATCTGTCATCATATATGTGGTAACATCATGTGTACTCATGAGTCCTCTATGTGCATACACATGCGTGCGGTTCATGCAACTAAAGCGCTATACAGCGAATTTCAAGCGTCTGCGCGCAAAGGAAACGTGTTTTTCCAAAAAATGTATGTTTTCACTTCAGATATGAAATGTAATATAACACTTTTCACTTCTTTATAACATGATATGGTACTATGACATGTTAGACATGTCTCTGACCTATTATAACACTAAACACGATTGTTTATATTAACATACATCATGTCATAATAAAGTGTGAAAATGTGAAAAAATGTCATATTTCACATGAAGAAAGTCATCTGTCATCATATATTTGGTAACATCATGTGTACTCATCAGTCCTCTATGTGCATACACATCCGTGCGCTTCATGCAACTAAAGCGCTATACAGCGAATTTCAAGCGTCTGCGAGCAAAGGAAACGTGTTTTTCTAAAAAATGTATGTTTTCACTTCAGATTTGAAAGGTAATATAACACTTTTCACTTCTTTATAACATGATTTGATAATATGATATGTTAGACAAGTCTCTGACATAAAATAAAAATGAATACTATTGTTTATATTAATATACATCATGTCATAATAAAGTGTGAAAATGTGAAAAAAAGTCATATTTCACATGAAGAAAGTCATCTGTCATCATACATGTGGTAACATCATGTGTACTCATCATTCCTCTATGTGCATACACATGCGTGCGCTTGATGCAACTAAAGCGCTATACAGCGAATTTCAAGCGTCTGCGAGCAAAGGAAACGTGTTTTTCTAAAAAATGTATGTTTTCACTTCAGATATGAAATGTAATATAACACTTTTCACTTCTTTATAACATGATATGGTACAATGATATGTTAGACATGTGTCTGACCTAAAATAACACTAAATATGATTGTTTATATTAACATACATCATGTCATAATAAAGTGTGAAAATGTGAAAAAAAGTCAAATTTCACATCAAATGAAGAATCATCTGTCATCATATATGTGGTAACATCATGTGTACTCATCAGTCCTCTATGTGCATACACATGCGTGCGCTTCATGCAACTAAAGCGCTATACAGCGAATTTCAAGCGTCTGCGGGCAAAGGAAACGTGTTTTTCTAAAAAATGTATGTTTTCACTTCAGATATGAAATTTAATATAACACTTTTCACTTCTTTATAACATGATATGATATGTTAGACATGTCTCTGACCTATTATAACACTAAATACGATTGTTTATATTAACATACATCATGTCATAATAAAGTGTGAAAATATGAAAAAAAAGTCATATTTCACATGAAGAAAGTCATCTGTCATCATATATGTGGTAACATCATGTGTACTCATCATTCCTCTATGTGCATAGACATGCGTGCGCTTGATGCAACTAAAGCGCTATACAGCGAATTTCAAGCGTCTGCGAGCAAAGGAAACGTGTTTTTCTAAAAAATGTATGTTTTCACTTCAGATATGAAATTTAATATAACACTTTTCACTTCTTTATAACATGATATGATAATATGATATGTTAGACATGTCTCTGACATAAAATAAAAATAAATACGATTGTTTATATTAATATACATCATGTCATAATAAAGTGTGAAAATGTGAAAAAAAGTCAAATTTCACATGAAGAAAGTCATCTGTCATCATATATGTGGTAACATCATGTGTACTCATCATTCCTCTATGTGCATACACATGCGTGCGCTTCATGCAACTAAAGCGCTATACAGCGAATTTCAAGCGTCTGCGAGCAAAGGAAACGTGTTTTTCTAAAAAATGTATGTTTTCACTTCAGATTTGTAAGGTAATATAACACTTTTCATTTCTTTATAACATGATATGATAATATGATATGTTAGACATGTGTCTGACCTAAAATAACACTAAATATGATTGTTTATATTAACATACATCATGTCATAATAAAGTGTGAAAATGTGAAAAAAAAGTCATATTTCACATGAAGAATGTCATCTGTCATCATATATGTGGTAACATCATGTGTACTCATCATTCCTCTATGTGCATACACATGCGTGCGCTTCATGCAACTAAAGCGCTATACAGCGAATTTCAAGCGTCTGCGGGCAAAGGAAACGTGTTTTTCTAAAAAATGTATGTTTTCACTTCAGATATGAAATTTAATATAACACTTTTCACTTCTTTATAACATGATATGATATGTTAGACATGTCTCTGACCTATTATAACACTAAATACGATTGTTTATATTAACATACATCATGTCATAATAAAGTGTGAAAATGTGAAAAAAAGTCATATTTCACATGAAGAACGTCATCTGTCATCATATATGTGGTAACATCATGTGTACTCATCAGTCCTCTATGTGCATAGACATGCGTGCGCTTCATGCAACTAAAGCGCTATACAGCGAATTTCAAGCGTCTGCGGGCAAAGGAAACGTGTTTTTCTAAAAAATGTATGTTTTCACTTCAGATTTGAAAGGTAATATAACACTTTTCACTTCTTTATAACATGATATGATAATATGATATGTTAGACATGTCTCTGACATAAAATAAAAATGAATACTATTGTTTATATTAATATACATCATGTCATAATAAAGTGTGAAAATGTGAAAAAAAGTCATATTTCACATGAAGAAAGTCATCTGTCATCATATATGTGGTAACATCATGTGTACTCATCATTCCTCTATGTGCATACACATGCGTGCGCTTCATGCAACTAAAGCGCTATACAGCGAATTTCAAGCGTCTGCGGGCAAAGGAAACGTGTTTTTCTAAAAAATGTATGTTTTCACTTCAGATATGAAATTTAATATAAAAATTTTCACTTCTTTATAACATGATATGATACTATGATATGTCAGACATGTCTCTGACCTATTATAACACTAAATACGATTGTTTATATTAACATACATCATGTCATAATAAAGTGTGAAAATGTGAAAAAAAGTCATATTTCACATGAAGAAAGTCATCTGTCATCATATATGTGGTAACATCATGTGTACTCATCGTTCCTCTATGTGCATACACATCCGTGCGCTTGATGCAACTAAAGCGCTATACAGCGAATTTCAAGCGTCTGCGGGCAAAGGAAACGTGTGTTTCCAGAAAATGTAGGTTTTCAATTCAGATATGTAATGTAATATAACACTTTTCACTTATTATAGCATGATATGATACTATGATATGTTAGACATGGCTCTGACATAAAATAAAAATAAATACGATTGTTTATATTAATATACATCATGTCATAATAAAATTTGAAAAGGTGAAAAAAAAGTCATATTTCACATGAAGAACGTCATCTGTCATCATATATGTGGTAACATCATGTGTACTCATCAGTCCTCTATGTGCATACACATGCCTGCGGTTCATGCAACTAAAGCGCTATACAGCGAATTTCAAGCGTCTGCGGGCAAAGGAAACGTGTTTTTCTAAAAAATGTATGTTTTCACTTCAGATATGAAATTTAATATAAAAATTTTCACTTCTTTATAACATGATATGATAATATGATATGTCAGACATGTCTCTGACCTATTATAACACTAAATACGATTGTTTATATTAACATACATCATGTCATAATAAAGTGTGAAAATGTGAAAAAAAGTCATATTTCACATGAAGAAAGTCATCTGTCATCATATATGTGGTAACATCATGTGTACTCATCATTCCTCTATGTGCATAGACATGCGTGCGCTTAATGCAACTAAAGCGCTATACAGCGAATTTCAAGCGTCTGCGGGCAAAGGAAACGTGTTTTTCCAAAAAATGTATGTTTTCACTTCAGATATGAAATTTAATATTACACTTTTCACTTCTTTATAACATGATATGATACTATGATAGGTTAGACATGTCTCTGACATAAAATAAAAATAAATACGATTGTTTATATTAATATACATCATGTCATAATAAAGTGTGAAAATGTGTAAAAAAGTCAAATTTCACATCAAGTGAAGAAAGTCATCTGTTATCATATATGTGGTAACATCATGTGTACTCATCAGTCCTCTATGTGCATACACATGCGTGCGCTTGATGCAACTAAAGCGCTATTCAGCGAATTTCAAGCGTCTGCGAGCAAAGGAAACGTGTTTTTCTAAAAAATGTATGTTTTCACTTCAGATATGAAATTTAATATAACACTTTTCACTTCTTTATAACATGATATGGTACTATGATATGTTAGACATGTCTCTGACCTATTATAACACTAAACACGATTGTTTATATTAACATACATCATGTCATAATAAAGTGTGAAAAAAAGTCATATTTCACATGAACAAAAGTCATCTGTCATCATATATGAAGTAACATCATGTGTACTCATCATTCCTCTATGTGCATACACATGCGTGCGCTTCATGCAACTAAAGCGCTATACAGCGAATTTCAAGCGTCTGCGAGCAAAGGAAACGTGTTTTTCTAAAAAATGTATGTTTTCACGTCAGATTTGAAAGGTAATATAACACTTTTCACTTCTTTATAACATGATATGATAATATGATATGTTAGACATGTCTCTGACATAAAATAAAAATGAATACTATTGTTTATATTAATATACATCATGTCATAATAAAGTGTGAAAATGTGAAAAAAAGTCATATTTCACATGAAGAAAGTCATCTGTCATCATACATGTGGTAACATCATGTGTACTCATCATTCCTCTATGTGCATACACATGCGTGCGCTTGATGCAACTAAAGCGCTATACAGCGAATTTCAAGCGTCTGCGAGCAAAGGAAACGTGTTTTTCTAAAAAATGTATGTTTTCACTTCAGATATGAAATTTAATATAACACTTTTTACTTCTTTATAACGTGATATGATACTATGATATGTTAGACATGTGTCTGACCTAAAATAACACTAAATATGATTGTTTATATTAACATACATCATGTCATAATAAAGTGTGAAAATGTGAAAAAAAAGTCAAATTTCACATCACATGAAGAACGTCATCTGTCATCATATATGTGGTAACATCATGTGTACTCATCATTCCTCTATGTGCATACACATGCGTGCGCTTCATGCAACTAAAGCGCTATACAGCGAATTTCAAGCGTCTGCGGGCAAAGGAAACGTGTTTTTCTAAAAAATGTATGTTTTCACTTCAGATATGAAATTTAATATAACACTTTTCACTTCTTTATAACATGATATGATATGTTAGACATGTCTCTGACCTATTATAACACTAAATACGATTGTTTATATTAACATACATCATGTCATAATAAAGTGTGAAAATGTGAAAAAAAGTCATATTTCACATGAAGAACGTCATCTGTCATCATATATGTGGTAACATCATGTGTACTCATCAGTCCTCTATGTGCATAGACATGCGTGCGCTTAATGCAACTAAAGCGCTATACAGCGAATTTCAAGCGTCTGCGGGCAAAGGAAACGTGTTTTTCCAAAAAATGTATGTTTTCACTTCAGATATGAAATGTAATATAACACTTTTCACTTCTTTATGACATGATATGGTACTATGATATGTTAGACATGTCTCTGACCTATAATAACACTAAACACGATTGTTTATATTAACATACATCATGTCATAATAAAGTGTGAAAAAAAGTCATATTTCACATGAAGAAAGTCATCTGTCATCATATATGAAGTAACATCATGTGTACTCATCAGTCCTCTATGTGCATACACATGCGTGCGCTTCATGCAACTAAAGCGCTATACAGCGAATTTCAAGCGTCTGCGAGCAAAGGAAACGTGTTTTTCTAAAAAATGTATGTTTTCACTTCAGATTTGAAAGGTAATATAACACTTTTCACTTCTTTATAACATGATATGATAATATGATATGTTAGACATGTCTCTGACATAAAATAAAAATGAATACTATTGTTTATATTAATATACATCATGTCATAATAAAGTGTGAAAATGTGAAAAAAAGTCATATTTCACATGAAGAAAGTCATCTGTCATCATATATGTGGTAACATCATGTGTACTCATCATTCCTCTATGTGCATACACAAGCGTGCGCTTCATGCAACTAAAGCGCTATACAGCGAATTTCAAGCGTCTGCGAGCAAAGGAAACGTGTTTTTCTAAAAAATGTATGTTTTCCCTTCAGATATGAAATTTAATATAACACTTTTTACTTCTTTATAACATGATATGATACTATGATATGTTAGACATGTGTCTGACCTAAAATAACACTAAATATGATTGTTTATATTAACATACATCATGTCATAATAAAGTGTGAAAACGTGAAAAAAAAGTCAAATTTCACATCACATGAAGAACGTCATCTGTCATCATATATGTGGTAACATCATGTGTACTCATTAGTCCTCTATGTGCATAGACATGCGTGCGCTTGATGCAACTAAAGCGCTATACAGCGAATTTCAAGCGTCTGCGAGCAAAGGAAACGTGTTTTTCTAAAAAATGTATGTTTTCACGTCAGATATGAAATTTAATATAACACTTTTCACTTCTTTATAACATGATATGATATGTTAGACATGTCTCTGACCTATTATAACACTAAATACGATTGTTTATATTAACATACATCATGTCATAATAAAGTGTGAAAATGTGAAAAAAAAGTCATATTTCACATGAAGAAAGTCATCTGTCATGTGGTAACATCATGTGTACTCATCATTCCTCTATGTGCATACACATGCGTGCGCTTGATGCAACTAAAGCGCTATACAGCGAATTTCAAGCGTCTGCGAGCAAAGGAAACGTGTTTTTCTAAAAAATGTATGTTTTCACGTCAGATTTGAAAGGTAATATAACACTTTTCACTTCTTTATAACATGATATGATAATATGATATGTTAGACATGTCTCTGACATAAAATAAAAATGAATACTATTGTTTATATTAATATACATCATGTCATAATAAAGTGTGAAAATGTGAAAAAAAGTCATATTTCACATGAAGAAAGTCATCTGTCATCATACATGTGGTAACATCATGTGTACTCATCATTCCTCTATGTGCATACACATGCGTGCGCTTGATGCAACTAAAGCGCTATACAGCGAATTTCAAGCGTCTGCGAGCAAAGGAAACGTGTTTTTCTAAAAAATGTATGTTTTCACTTCAGATATGAAATTTAATATAACACTTTTTACTTCTTTATAACGTGATATGATACTATGATATGTTAGACATGTGTCTGACCTAAAATAACACTAAATATGATTGTTTATATTAACATACATCATGTCATAATAAAGTGTGAAAATGTGAAAAAAAAGTCAAATTTCACATCACATGAAGAACGTCATCTGTCATCATATATGTGGTAACATCATGTGTACTCATCATTCCTCTATGTGCATACACATGCGTGCGCTTCATGCAACTAAAGCGCTATACAGCGAATTTCAAGCGTCTGCGGGCAAAGGAAACGTGTTTTTCTAAAAAATGTATGTTTTCACTTCAGATATGAAATTTAATATAACACTTTTCACTTCTTTATAACATGATATGATATGTTAGACATGTCTCTGACCTATTATAACACTAAATACGATTGTTTATATTAACATACATCATGTCATAATAAAGTGTGAAAATGTGAAAAAAAGTCATATTTCACATGAAGAACGTCATCTGTCATCATATATGTGGTAACATCATGTGTACTCATCAGTCCTCTATGTGCATAGACATGCGTGCGCTTAATGCAACTAAAGCGCTATACAGCGAATTTCAAGCGTCTGCGGGCAAAGGAAACGTGTTTTTCCAAAAAATGTATGTTTTCACTTCAGATATGAAATGTAATATAACACTTTTCACTTCTTTATGACATGATATGGTACTATGATATGTTAGACATGTCTCTGACCTATAATAACACTAAACACGATTGTTTATATTAACATACATCATGTCATAATAAAGTGTGAAAAAAAGTCATATTTCACATGAAGAAAGTCATCTGTCATCATATATGAAGTAACATCATGTGTACTCATCAGTCCTCTATGTGCATACACATGCGTGCGCTTCATGCAACTAAAGCGCTATACAGCGAATTTCAAGCGTCTGCGAGCAAAGGAAACGTGTTTTTCTAAAAAATGTATGTTTTCACTTCAGATTTGAAAGGTAATATAACACTTTTCACTTCTTTATAACATGATATGATAATATGATATGTTAGACATGTCTCTGACATAAAATAAAAATGAATACTATTGTTTATATTAATATACATCATGTCATAATAAAGTGTGAAAATGTGAAAAAAAGTCATATTTCACATGAAGAAAGTCATCTGTCATCATATATGTGGTAACATCATGTGTACTCATCATTCCTCTATGTGCATACACAAGCGTGCGCTTCATGCAACTAAAGCGCTATACAGCGAATTTCAAGCGTCTGCGAGCAAAGGAAACGTGTTTTTCTAAAAAATGTATGTTTTCACGTCAGATATGAAATTTAATATAACACTTTTCACTTCTTTATAACATGATATGATATGTTAGACATGTCTCTGACCTATTATAACACTAAATACGATTGTTTATATTAACATACATCATGTCATAATAAAGTGTGAAAATGTGAAAAAAAAGTCATATTTCACATGAAGAAAGTCATCTGTCATGTGGTAACATCATGTGTACTCATCGTTCCTCTATGTGCATACACATCCGTGCGCTTCATGCAACTAAAGCGCTATACAGCGAATTTCAAGCGTCTGCGGGCAAAGGAAACGTGTTTTTCTAAAAAATGTATGTTTTCACTTCAGATATGAAATTTAATATAAAAATTTTCACTTCTTTATAACATGATATGATACTATGATATGTCAGACATGTCTCTGACCTATTATAACACTAAATACGATTGTTTATATTAACATACATCATGTCATAATAAAGTGTGAAAATGTGAAAAAAAGTCATATTTCACATGAAGAAAGTCATCTGTCATCATATATGTGGTAACATCATGTGTACTCATCGGTCCTCTATGTGCATACACATCCGTGCGCTTCATGCAACTAAGGCGCTATACAGCGAATTTCAAGCGTCTGCGGGCAAAGGAAACGTGTGTTTCCAGAAAATGTAGGTTTTCAATTCAGATATGTAATGTAATATAACACTTTTTACTTATTATAACATGATATGATACTATGATATGTTAGACATGTCTCTGACATAAAATAAAAATAAATACGATTGTTTATATTAATATACATCATGTCATAATAAAATTTGAAAAGGTGAAAAAAAAGTCATATTTCACATGAAGAACGTCATCTGTCATCATATATGTGGTAACATCATGTGTACTCATCAGTCCTCTATGTGCATAGACATGCGTGCGCTTGATGCAACTAAAGCGCTATACAGCGAATTTCAAGCGTCTGCGAGCAAAGGAAACGTGTTTTTCTAAAAAATGTATGTTTTCACTTCAGATATGAAATTTAATATAACACTTTTTACTTCTTTATAACATGATATGATACTATGATATGTTAGACATGTGTCTGACCTAAAATAACACTAAATATGATTGTTTATATTAACATACATCATGTCATAATAAAGTGTGAAAATGTGAAAAAAAAGTCAAATTTCACATCACATGAAGAACGTCATCTGTCATCATATATGTGGTAACATCATGTGTACTCATCATTCCTCTATGTGCATACACATGCGTGCGCTTCATGCAACTAAAGCGCTATACAGCGAATTTCAAGCGTCTGCGAGCAAAGGAAACGTGTTTTTCTAAAAAATGTATGTTTTCACTTCAGATATGAAATTTAATATAACACTTTTTACTTCTTTATAACATGATATGATACTATGATATGTTAGACATGTGTCTGACCTAAAATAACACTAAATATGATTGTTTATATTAACATACATTATGTCATAATAAAGTGTGAAAACGTGAAAAAAAAGTCAAATTTCACATCACATGAAGAACGTCATCTGTCATCATATATGTGGTAACATCATGTGTACTCATCAGTCCTCTATGTGCATAGACATGCGTGCGCTTGATGCAACTAAAGCGCTATACAGCGAATTTCAAGCGTCTGCGAGCAAAGGAAACGTGTTTTTCTAAAAAATGTATGTTTTCACTTCAGATATGAAATTTAATATAACACTTTTCACTTCTTTATAACATGATATGATATGTTAGACATGTCTCTGACCTATTATAACACTAAATACGATTGTTTATATTAACATACATCATGTCATAATAAAGTGTGAAAATGTGAAAAAAAAGTCATATTTCACATGAAGATAGTCATCTGTCATGTGGTAACATCATGTGTACTCATCGTTCCTCTATGTGCATACACATCCGTGCGCTTCATGCAACTAAAGCGCTATACAGCGAATTTCAAGCGTCTGCGGGCAAAGGAAACGTGTTTTTCTAAAAAATGTATGTTTTCACTTCAGATATGAAATTTAATATAAAAATTTTCACTTCTTTATAACATGATATGATACTATGATATGTCAGACATGTCTCTGACCTATTATAACACTAAATACGATTGTTTATATTAACATACATCATGTCATAATAAAGTGTGAAAATGTGAAAAAAAGTCATATTTCACATGAAGAAAGTCATCTGTCATCATATATGTGGTAACATCATGTGTACTCATCATTCCTCTATGTGCATACACATGCGTGCGCTTCATGCAACTAAAGCGCTATACAGCGAATTTCAAGCGTCTGCGGGCAAAGGAAACGTGTTTTTCCAAAAAATGTATGTTTTCACTTCAGATATGAAATTTAATATAACACTTTTCACTTCTTTATAACATGATATGATACTATGATATGTTAGACATGTCTCTGACATAAAATAAAAATAAATACGATTGTTTATATTAATATACATCATGTCATAATAAAGTGTGAAAATGTGAAAAAAAAGTCAAATTTCACATCACATTAAGAACGTCATCTGTCATCATATATGTGGTAACATCATGTGTACTCATCATTCCTCTATGTGCATACACATGCGTGCGCTTCATGCAACTAAAGCGCTATACAGCGAATTTCAAGCGTCTGCGGGCAAAGGAAACGTGTTTTTCTAAAAAATGTATGTTTTCACTTCAGATATGAAATTTAATATAACACTTTTCACTTCTTTATAACATGATATGATATGTTAGACATGTCTCTGACCTATTATAACACTAAATACGATTGTTTATATTAACATACATCATGTCATAATAAAGTGTGAAAATGTGAAAAAAAGTCATATTTCACATGAAGAAAGTCATCTGTCATCATATATGAAGTAACATCATGTGTACTCATCAGTCCTCTATGTGCATACACATGCGTGCGCTTCATGCAACTAAAGCGCTATACAGCGAATTTCAAGCGTCTGCGGGCAAAGGAAACGTGTTTTTCCAAAAAATGTATGTTTTCACTTCAGATATGAAATGTAATATAACACTTTTCACTTCTTTATAACATGATATGATACTATGATATGTTAGACATGTCTCTGACATAAAATAAAAATGAATACTATTGTTTATATTAATATACATCATGTCATAATAAAGTGTGAAAATGTGAAAAAAAGTCATATTTCACATGAAGAAAGTCATCTGTCATCATATATGTGGTAACATCATGTGTACTCATCATTCCTCTATGTGCATAGACATGCGTGCGCTTGATGCAACTAAAGCGCTATACAGCGAATTTCAATCGTCTGCGGGCAAAGGAAACGTGTTTTTCCAAAAAATGTATGTTTTCACTTCAGATATGAAATTTAATATAACACTTTTCACTTCTTTATAACATGATATGATACTATGATATGTCAGACATGTCTCTGACCTATTATAACACTAAATACGATTGTTTATATTAACATACATCATGTCATAATAAAGTGTGAAAATGTGAAAAAAAGTCATATTTCACATGAAGAAAGTCATCTGTCATCATATATGTGGTAACATCATGTGTACTCATCAGTCCTCTATGTGCATACACATCCGTGCGCTTCATGCAACTAAAGCGCTATACAGCGAATTTCAAGCGACTGCGGGCAAAGGAAACGTGTGTTTCCAGAAAATGTAGGTTTTCAATTCAGATATGTAATGTAATATAACACTTTTTACTTATTATAACATGATATGATACTATGATATGTTAGACATGTCTCTGACATAAAATAAAAATAAATACGATTGTTTATATTAATATACATCATGTCATAATAAAATTTGAAAAGGTGAAAAAAAAGTCATATTTCACATGAAGAACGTCATCTGTCATCATATATGTGGTAACATCATGTGTACTCATCAGTCCTCTATGTGCATAGACATGCGTGCGCTTGATGCAACTAAAGCGCTATACAGCGAATTTCAAGCGTCTGCGAGCAAAGGAAACGTGTTTTTCTAAAAAATGTATGTTTTCACTTCAGATATGAAATTTAATATAACACTTTTTACTTCTTTATAACATGATATGATACTATGATATGTTAGACATGTGTCTGACCTAAAATAACACTAAATATGATTGTTTATATTAACATACATCATGTCATAATAAAGTGTGAAAATGTGAAAAAAAAGTCAAATTTCACATCACATGAAGAACGTCATCTGTCATCATATATGTGGTAACATCATGTGTACTCATCATTCCTCTATGTGCATACACATGCGTGCGCTTCATGCAACTAAAGCGCTATACAGCGAATTTCAAGCGTCAGCGAGCAAAGGAAACGTGTTTTTCTAAAAAATGTATGTTTTCACTTCAGATATGAAATTTAATACAACACTTTTCACTTCTTTATAACATGATATGATATGTTAGACATGTCTCTGACCTATTATAACACTAAATACGATTGTTTATATTAACATACATCATGTCATAATAAAGTGTGAAAATGTGAAAAAAAGTCATATTTCACATGAAGAAAGTCATCTGTCATCATATATGTGGTAACATCATGTGTACTCATCAGTCCTCTATGTGCATACACATCCGTGCGCTTCATGCAACTAAAGCGCTATACAGCGAATTTCAAGCGTCTGCGGGCAAAGGAAACGTGTGTTTCCAGAAAATGTAGGTTTTCAATTCAGATATGTAATGTAATATAACACTTTTCAATTATTATAACATGATATGATGCTATGATATGTTAGAAATGTCTCTGACATAAAATAAAAATAAATACGATTGTTTATATTAATATACATCATGTCATAATAAAATTTGAAAAGGTGAAAAAAAGTCATATTTCACATGAAGAACGTCATCTGTCATCATATATGTGGTAACATCATGTGTACTCATCAGTCCTCTATGTGCATACACATGCGTGCGCTTCATGCAACTAAAGCGCTATACAGCGAATTTCAAGCGTCTGCGGGCAAAGGAAACGTGTTTTTCCAAAAAATGTATGTTTTCACTTCAGATATGAAATGTAATATAACACTTTTCACTTCTTTATAACATGATATGGTACTATGATATGTTAGACATGTCTCTGACCTATTATAACACTAAACACGATTGTTTATATTTACATACATCATGTCATAATAAAGTGTGAAAAAAAGTCATATTTCACATGAAGAAAGTCATCTGTCATCATATATGAAGTAACATCATGTGTACTCATCAGTCCTCTATGTGCATACACATGCGTGCGCTTCATGCAACTAAACGCTATACAGCGAATTTCAAGCGTCTGCGAGCAAAGGAAACGTGTTTTTCCAAAAAATGTATGTTTTCACTTCAGATATGAAAGGTAATGTAACACTTTTCACTTCTTTATAACATGATATGATACTATGATATGTTAGACATGTCTCTGACATAAAATAAAAATAAATACGATTGTTTATATTAACATACATCATGTCATAATAAAGTGTGAAAATGTGAAAAAAAAAGTCAAATTTCACATCACATGAAGAAAGTCATCTGTCATCATATATTTGGTAACATCATGTGTACTCATCATTCCTCTGTGTGCATACACATTCGTGCGCTTCATGCAACTAAAGCGCTATACAGCGAATTTCAAGCGTCTGCGGGCAAAGGAAACGTGTTTTTCTAAAAAATGTATGTTTTCACTTCAGATTTGAAAGGTAATATAACACTTTTCACTTCTTTATAACATGATATGATAATATGATATGTTAGACATGTCTCTGACATAAAATAAAAATGAATACTATTGTTTATATTAATATAAATCATGTCATAATAAAATTTGAAAATGTGAAAAAAAGTCATATTTCACATGAAGAAAGTCATCTGTCATCATATATGTGGTAACATCATGTGTACTCATCATTCCTCTATGTGCATAGACATGCGTGCGCTTGATGCAACTAAAGCGCTATACAGCGAATTTCAATCGTCTGCGGGCAAAGGAAACGTGTTTTTCCAAAAAATGTATGTTTTCACTTCAGATATGAAATTTAATATAACACTTTTCACTTCTTTATAACATGATATGATACTATGATATGTCAGACATGTCTCTGACCTATTATAACACTAAATACGATTGTTTATATTAACATACATCATGTCATAATAAAGTGTGAAAATGTGAAAAAAAGTCATATTTCACATGAAGAAAGTCATCTGTCATCATATATGTGGTAACATCATGTGTACTCATCAGTCCTCTATGTGCATACACATCCGTGCGCTTCATGCAACTAAAGCGCTATACAGCGAATTTCAAGCGACTGCGGGCAAAGGAAACGTGTGTTTCCAGAAAATGTAGGTTTTCAATTCAGATATGTAATGTAATATAACACTTTTTACTTATTATAACATGATATGATACTATGATATGTTAGACATGTCTCTGACATAAAATAAAAATAAATACGATTGTTTATATTAATATACATCATGTCATAATAAAATTTGAAAAGGTGAAAAAAAAGTCATATTTCACATGAAGAACGTCATCTGTCATCATATATGTGGTAACATCATGTGTACTCATCAGTCCTCTATGTGCATAGACATGCGTGCGCTTGATGCAACTAAAGCGCTATACAGCGAATTTCAAGCGTCTGCGAGCAAAGGAAACGTGTTTTTCTAAAAAATGTATGTTTTCACTTCAGATATGAAATTTAATATAACACTTTTCACTTCTTTATAACATGATATGATATGTTAGACATGTCTCTGACCTATTATAACACTAAATACGATTGTTTATATTAACATACATCATGTCATAATAAAGTGTGAAAATGTGAAAAAAAAGTCATATTTCACATGAAGAAAGTCATCTGTCATCATATATGTGGTAACATCATGTGTACTCATCATTCCTCTATGTGCATACACATGCGTGCGCTTCATGCAACTAAAGCGCTATACAGCGAATTTCAAGCGTCTGCGGGCAAAGGAAACGTGTTTTTCTAAAAAATGTATGTTTTCACTTCAGATATGAAATTTAATATAACACTTTTCACTTCTTTATAACATGATATGATACTATGATATGTTAGACATGTCTCTGACCTATTATAACACTAAATACGATTGTTTATATTAACATACATCATGTCATAATAAAGTGTGAAAATGTGAAAAAAAGTCATATTTCACATGAAGAAAGTCATCTGTCATCATATATGTGGTAACATCATGTGTACTCATCAGTCCTCTATGTGCATACACATCCGTGCGCTTCATGCAACTAAAGCGCTATACAGCGAATTTCAAGCGTCTGCGGGCAAAGGAAACGTGTGTTTCCAGAAAATGTAGGTTTTCAATTCAGATATGTAATGTAATATAACACTTTTTACTTCTTTATAACATGATATGATACTATGATATGTTAGACATGTGTCTGACCTAAAATAACACTAAATATGATTGTTTATATTAACATACATCATGTCATAATAAAGTGTGAAAATATGAAAAAAAGTCATATTTCACATGAAGAACGTCATCTGTCATCATATATGTGGTAACATCATGTGTACTCATCATTCCTCTATGTGCATACACATGCGTGCGCTTCATGCAACTAAAGCGCTATACAGCGAATTTCAAGCGTCTGCGGGCAAAGGAAACGTGTTTTTCTAAAAAATGTATGTTTTCACTTCAGATATGAAATTTAATATAACACTTTTTACTTCTTTATAACATGATATGATACTATGATATGTTAGACATGTGTCTGACCTAAAATAACACTAAATATGATTGTTTATATTAACATACATCATGTCATAATAAAGTGTGAAAATGTGAAAAAAAAGTCAAATTTCACATCACATGAAGAACGTCATCTGTCATCATATATGTGGTAACATCATGTGTACTCATCATTCCTCTATGTGCATAGACATGCGTGCGCTTGATGCAACTAAAGCGCTATACAGCGAATTTCAAGCGTCTGCGAGCAAAGGAAACGTGTTTTTCTAAAAAATGTATGTTTTCACTTCAGATATGAAATTTAATATAACACTTTTCACTTCTTTATAACATGATATGATATGTTAGACATGTCTCTGACCTATTATAACACTAAATACGATTGTTTATATTAACATACATCATGTCATAATAAAGTGTGAAAATGTGAAAAAAAGTCATATTTCACATGAAGAAAGTCATCTGTCATCATATATGTGGTAACATCATGTGTACTCATCAGTCCTCTATGTGCATACACATCCGTGCGCTTCATGCAACTAAAGCGCTATACAGCGAATTTCAAGCGTCTGCGGGCAAAGGAAACGTGTTTTTCCAAAAAATGTATGTTTTCACTTCAGATATGAAATGTAATATAACACTTTTCACTTCTTTATAACATGATATGGTACTATGATATGTTAGACATGTCTCTGACATAAAATAAAAATAAATACGATTGTTTATATTAATATACATCATGTCATAATAAAGTGTGAAAATGTGAAAAAAAGTCATATTTCACATGAAGAACGTCATCTGTCATCATATATGTGGTAACATCATGTGTACTCATCAGTCCTCTATGTGCATACACATGCGTGCGCTTCATGCAACTAAAGCGCTATACAGCGAATTTCAAGCGTCTGCGGGCAAAGGAAACGTGTTTTTCCAAAAAATGTATGTTTTCACTTCAGATATGAAATGTAATATAACACTTTTCACTTCTTTATAACATGATATGGTACTATGATATGTTAGACATGTCTCTGACCTATTATAACACTAAACACGATTGTTTATATTTACATACATCATGTCATAATAAAGTGTGAAAAAAAGTCATATTTCACATGAAGAAAGTCATCTGTCATCATATATGTGGTAACATCATATGTACTCATCATTCCTCTATGTGCATACACATGCGTGCGCTTCATGCAACTAAAGCGCTATACAGCGAATTTCAAGCGTCTGCGAACAAAGGAAACGTGTTTTTCCAAAAAATGTATATTTTCACTTCAGATATGAAATGTAATATAACACTTTTCAGTTCTTTATAACATGATATGATACTATGATATGTTAGACATGTCTCTGACATAAAATAAAAATAAATACGATTGTTTATATTAATATACATCATGTCATAATAAAATTTGAAAATGTGAAAAAAAGTCATATTTCACATGAAGAAAGTCATCTGTCATCATATATGTGGTAACATCATGTGTACTCATCATTCCTCTATGTGCATAGACATGCGTGCGCTTCATGCAACTAAAGCGCTATACAGCGAATTTCAAGCGTCTGCGGGCAAAGGAAACGTGTTTTTCCAAAAAATGTATGTTTTCACTTCAGATATGAAATTTAATATAACACTTTTCACTTCTTTATAACATGATATGATATGTTAGACATGTCTCTGACCTATTATAACACTAAATACGATTGTTTATATTAACATACATCATGTCATAATAAAGTGTGAAAATGTGAAAAAAAGTCATATTTCACATGAAGAAAGTCATCTGTCATCATATATGTGGTAACATCATGTGTACTCATCAGTCCTCTATGTGCATACACATCCGTGCGCTTCATGCAACTAAAGCGCTATACAGCGAATTTCAAGCGTCTGCGGGCAAAGGAAACGTGTGTTTCCAGAAAATGTAGGTTTTCAATTCAGATATGTAATGTAATATAACACTTTTTACTTATTATAACATGATATGATACTATGATATGTTAGACATGTCTCTGACATAAAATAAAAATAAATACGATTGTTTATATTAATATACATCATGTCATAATAAAATTTGAAAAGGTGAAAAAAAGTCATATTTCACATGAAGAACGTCATCTGTCATCATATATGTGGTAACATCATGTGTACTCATCAGTCCTCTATGTGCATAGACATGCGTGCGCTTCATGCAACTAAAGCGCTATACAGCGAATTTCAAGCGTCTGCGGGCAAAGGAAACGTGTTTTTCTAAAAAATGTATGTTTTCACTTCAGATATGAAATTTAATATAACACTTTTCACTTCTTTATAACATGATATGATATGTTAGACATGTCTCTGACCTATTATAACACTAAATACGATTGTTTATATTAACATACATCATGTCATAATAAAGTGTGAAAATGTGAAAAAAAAGTCATATTTCACATGAAGAAAGTCATCTGTCATCATATATGTGGTAACATCATGTGTACTCATCAGTCCTCTATGTGCATACACATGCGTGCGCTTCATGCAACTAAAGCGCTATACAGCGAATTTCAAGCGTCTGCGGGCAAAGGAAACGTGTTTTTCCAAAAAATGTATGTTTTCACTTCAGATATGAAATGTAATATAACACTTTTCACTTCTTTATAACATGATATGATACTATGATATGTTAGACATGTCTCTGACATAAAATAAAAATAAATACGATTGTTTATATTAATATACATCATGTCATAATAAAGTGTGAAAATGTGAAAAAAAGTCATATTTCACATGAAGAAAGTCATCTGTCATCATATATGTGGTAACATCATGTGTACTCATCATTCCTCTATGTGCATACACATGCGTGCGCTTCATGCAACTAAAGCGCTATACAGCGAATTTCAAGCGTCTGCGGGCAAAGGAAACGTGTTTTTCTAAAAAATGTATGTTTTCACTTCAGATATGAAATTTAATATAACACTTTTCACTTCTTTATAACATGATATGATACTATGATATGTTAGACATGTCTCTGACATAAAATAAAAATAAATACGATTGTTTATATTAATATACATCATGTCATAATAAAGTGTGAAAATGTGAAAAAAAAGTCATATTTCACATGAAGAAAGTCATCTGTCATCATATATGTGGTAACATCATGTGTACTCATCATTCCTCTATGTGCATACACATGCGTGCGCTTCATGCAACTAAAGCGCTATACAGCGAATTTCAAGCGTCTGCGGGCAAAGGAAACGTGTTTTTCTAAAAAATGTATGTTTTCACTTCAGATATGAAATTTAATATAACACTTTTCACTTCTTTATAACATGATATGGTACTATGATATGTTAGACATGTCTCTGACCTATTATAACACTAAATACGATTGTTTATATTAACATACATCATGTCATAATAAAGTGTGAAAATGTGAAAAAAAGTCATATTTCACATGAAGAAAGTCATCTGTCATCATATATGTGGTAACATCATGTGTACTCATCAGTCCTCTATGTGCATACACATCCGTGCGCTTCATGCAACTAAAGCGCTATACAGCGAAGTTCAAGCGTCTGCGGGCAAAGGAAACGTGTGTTTCCAGAAAATGTAGGTTTTCAATTCAGATATGTAATGTAATATAACACTTTTCACTTCTTTATAACATGATATGATACTATGATATGTTAGACATGTCTCTGACATAAAATAAAAATAAATACGATTGTTTATATTAATATACATCATGTCATAATAAAGTGTGAAAATGTGAAAAAAAGTCATATTTCACATGAAGAAAGTCATCTGTCATCATATATGTGGTAACATCATGTGTACTCATCATTCCTCTATGTGCATACACATGCGTGCGCTTCATGCAACTAAAGCGCTATACAGCGAATTTCAAGCGTCTGCGGGCAAAGGAAACGTGTTTTTCCAAAAAATGTATGTTTTCACTTCAGATATGAAATTTAATATAACACTTTTCACTTCTTTATAACATGATATGATACTATGATATGTTAGACATGTCTCTGACCTATTATAACACTAAATACGATTGTTTATATTAACATACATCATGTCATAATAAAGTGTGAAAATGTGAAAAAAAAGTCATATTTCACATGAAGAAAGTCATCTGTCATCATATATGTGGTAACATCATGTGTACTCATCATTCCTCTATGTGCATACACATGCGTGCGCTTCATGCAACTAAAGCGCTATACAGCGAATTTCAAGCGTCTGCGGGCAAAGGAAACGTGTTTTTCTAAAAAATGTATGTTTTCACTTCAGATATGAAATTTAATATAACACTTTTCACTTCTTTATAACATGATATGATACTATGATATGTTAGACATGTCTCTGACCTATTATAACACTAAATACGATTGTTTATATTAACATACATCATGTCATAATAAAGTGTGAAAATGTGAAAAAAAGTCATATTTCACATGAAGAAAGTCATCTGTCATCATATATGTGGTAACATCATGTGTACTCATCATTCCTCTATGTGCATACACATGCGTGCGCTTCATGCAACTAAAGCGCTATACAGCGAATTTCAAGCGTCTGCGGGCAAAGGAAACGTGTTTTTCTAAAAAATGTATGTTTTCACTTCAGATATGAAATGTAATATAACACTTTTCACTTCTTTATAACATGATATGATACTATGATATGTTAGACATGTCTCTGACATAAAATAAAAATAAATACGATTGTTTATATTAATATACATCATGTCATAATAAAGTGTGAAAATGTGAAAAAAAAGTCATATTTCACATGAAGAAAGTCATCTGTCATCATATATGTGGTAACATCATGTGTACTCATCATTCCTCTATGTGCATACACATGCGTGCGCTTCATGCAACTAAAGCGCTATACAGCGAATTTCAAGCGTCTGCGGGCAAAGGAAACGTGTTTTTCCAAAAAATGTATGTTTTCACTTCAGATATGAAATTTAATATAACACTTTTCACTTCTTTATAACATGATATGATACTATGATATGTCAGACATGTCTCTGACCTATTATAACACTAAATACGATTGTTTATATTAATATACATCATGTCATAATAAAGTGTGAAAATGTGAAAAAAAGTCATATTTCACATGAAGAAAGTCATCTGTCATCATATATGTGGTAACATCATGTGTACTCATCATTCCTCTATGTGCATACACATGCGTGCGCTTCATGCAACTAAAGCGCTATACAGCGAATTTCAAGCGTCTGCGGGCAAAGGAAACGTGTTTTTCCAAAAAATGTATGTTTTCACTTCAGATATGAAATTTAATATAACACTTTTCACTTCTTTATAACATGATATGATACTATGATATGTTAGACATGTCTCTGACATAAAATAAAAATAAATACGATTGTTTATATTAATATACATCATGTCATAATAAAGTGTAAAAATGTGAAAAAAAGTCAAATTTCACATGAACAAAGTCATCTGTAATCATATATGTGGTAACATCATGTGTACTCATCAGTCCCCTATGTGCATACACATGAGTACGCTTCATGCAACTAAAGCGCTATACCGCGATTTTCATGCGTCTGCGGGCAAAGGAAACGTCTTTTTCCAAAAAATGTATGTTTTCACTTCTTTATAACATGATATGATACTATGATATGTTAGACATGTCTCTGACCTAAGATTAAAATAAATACAATTGTTTATATTAATATACATCATGTCATAATAAAGTGTGAAAATGTGACAAAAAGTCAAATTTCACATGAAGAAAATCATCTGTCATCATATATGTGGTAACATCATGTGTACTCATCATTCCTCTATGTGCATACACATGCGTGCGCTTCATGCAACTAAAGCGCTATACAGCGAATTTCAAGCGTCTGCGGGCAAAGGAAACGTGTTTTTCCAAAAAATGTATGTTTTCACTTCAGATATGAAATGTAATATAACACTTTTCACTTCTTTATAACATGATATGGTACTATGATATGTTAGACATGTCTCTGACCTAAAATAACACTAAATACGATTGTTTGTATTAACATACATCATATCATAATAAAGTGTGAAAATTTGAAAAAAAAGTCAAGTTTCACATGAAGAAAGTCATCTGTCATCACATATGTGGTAACATCATGTGTACTCATCATTCCTCTAAGTGCATACACCTGCGTGCGCTTCATGCAACTAAAGCGCTATACAGCGAATTTAAAGCGTCTGCGGGCAAAGGAAACGTGTTTTTCCAAAAAAATGTATGTTTTCACTTCAGATATGAAACTTAATATAACACTTTACAGTTCTTTATAACATGATATGGTACTATGACATGTTAGACATGTCTCTGACCTAAAATAAAAATAAATACGATTGTTTATATTAATATACATCATGTCATAATAAAGTGTGAAAAGGTGAAAAAAAAGTCATATTTCACATGAAGAAAGTCATCTGTCATCATATATGTGGTAACATCATGTGTACTCATCATTCCTCTATGTGCATAAACATGCGTGCGCTTCATGCAACTAAAGCGCTATACAGCGAATTTCAAGCGTCTGCGGGCAAAGGAAACGTGTTTTTCCAAAAAATGTATGTTTTCACTTCAGATATGAAATGTAATATAACACTTTTCACTTCTTTATAACATGATATGGTACTATGATATGTTAGACATGTCTCTGACATAAAATAAAAATAAATACGATTGTTTATATTAATATACATCATGTCATAATAAAGTGTGAAAATGTGAAAAAAAGTCAAATTTCACATGAAGAAAGTCATCTGTCATCATATATGTGGTAACATCATGTGTACTCATCATTCCTCTATGTGCATACACATGCGTGCGCTTCATGCAACTAAAGCGCTATACAGCGAATTTCAAGCGTCTGCGGGCAAAGGAAACGTGTTTTTCCAAAAAATGTATGTTTTCACTTCAGATATGAAATGTAATATAACACTTTTCACTTCTTTATAACATGATATGGTACTATGACATGTTAGACATGTCTCTGACCTAAAATAAAAATAAATACGATTGTTTATATTAATATACATCATGTCATAATAAACTTTGAAAAGGTGAAAAAAAAGTCATATTTCACATGAAGAAAGTCATCTGTCATCATATATGTGGTAACATCATGTGTACTCATCATTCCTCTATGTGCATAAACATGCGTGCGCTTCATGCAACTAAAGCGCTATACAGCGAATTTCAAGCGTCTACGGGCAAAGGAAACGTGTTTTTCCAAAAAATGTATGTTTTCACTTCAGATATGAAATGTAATATAACACTTTTCACTTCTTTATAACATGATATGGTACTATGATATGTTAGACATGTCTCTGACCTAAAATAACACTAAATACTATTGTTTATATTAACATACATCATATTATGATATGATGTAATAAAGTATAATAATAAAGTATAATAATAAAGTGTGAAAATGTGACATTATAACATGATATGGTACTAGATATGTTAGACATGTCTCTGACCTAAAATAAAAATAAATACGATTGTTTGTATTAACATACATCATATCATAATAAAGTGTGAAAATGTGAAAAAAAAGTCATATTTCACATGAAGAAAGTCATCTGTCATCATATATGTGGTAACATCATGTGTACTCATCATTCCTCTAAGTGCATAAACATGCGTGCGCTTCATGCAACTAAAGCGCTATACAGCGAATTTCAAGCGTCTGCGGGCAAAGGAAACGTGTTTTTCCAAAAAATGTATGTTTTCACTTCAGATATGAAATTTAATATAACACTTTTCACTTCTTTATAACATGATATGATACTATGATATGTTAGACATGTCTCTGACATAAAATAAAAATAAATACGATTGTTTATATTAATATACATCATGTCATAATAAAGGTTGAAAATGTGAAAAAAAGTCAAATTTCACATGAAGAAAGTCATCTGTCATCATATATGTGGCAACATCATGTGTACTCATAATTCCTCTATGTGCATACACCTGCGTGCGCTTCATGCAACTAAAGCGCTATACAGCGAATTTCAAGCGTCTACGGGCAAAGGAAACGTGTTTTTCCAAAAAATGTATGTTTTCACTTCAGATATGAAATGTAATATAACACTTTTCACTTCTTTATAACATGATATGGTACTATGACATGTTAGACATGTCTCTGACCTAAAATAAAAATAAATACGATTGTTTATATTAATATACATCATGTCATAATAAACTTTGAAAAGGTGAAAAAAAAGTCATATTTCACATGAAGAAAGTCATCTGTCATCATATATGTGGTAACATCATGTGTACTCATCATTCCTCTATGTGCATAAACATGCGTGCGCTTCATGCAACTAAAGCGCTATACAGCGAATTTCAAGCGTCTACGGGCAAAGGAAACGTGTTTTTCCAAAAAATGTATGTTTTCACTTCAGATATGAAATTTAATATAACACTTTTCACTTCTTTATAACAAGATATGATAGTATGACATGTTAGACATGTCTCTGACCAAAAATAAAAATAAATACGATTGTTTATATTAATATACATCATGTCGTAATAAAGGTTGAAAATGTGAAAAAAAGTCAAATTTCACATGAAGAAAATCATCTGTCATCATATATGTGGTAACATCATGTGTACTCATCATTCCTCTATGTGCATAAACATGCGTGCGCTTCATGCAACTAAAGCGCTATACAGCGAATTTCAAGCGTCTGCGGGCAAAGGAAACGTGTTTTTCCAAAAAATGTATGTTTTCACTTCAGATATGAAATGTAATATAACACTTTTCACTTCTTTATAACATGATATGGTACTATGATATGTTAGACATGTCTCTGACATAAAATAAAAATAAATACGATTGTTTATATTAATATACATCATGTCATAATAAAGTGTGAACATGTGAAAAAAAGTCAAATTTCACATTAAGAAAGTCATCTGTCATCATATATGTGGCAACATCATGTGTACTCATAATTCCTCTATGTGCATACACCTGCGTGCGCTTCATGCAACTAAAGAGCTATACAGCGAATTACAAGCGTCTGCGGGAAAAGGAAACGTGTTTTATATATAAAATAAAATATAACACTTTTCACTACTTAATAACATGATATGGTACTATGACATGTTAGACATGTCTCTGACCTAAAATAAAAATAAATACGATTGTTTATATTAATATACATCATGTCATAATAAACTTTGAAAAGGTGAAAAAAAAGTCATATTTCACATGAAGAAAGTCATCTGTCATCATATATGTGGTAACATCATGTGTACTCATCATTCCTCTATGTGCATAAACATGCGTGCGCTTCATGCAACTAAAGCGCTATACAGCGAATTTCAAGCGTCTACGGGCAAAGGAAAAGTGTTTTTCCAAAAAATGTATGTTTTCACTTCAGATATGAAATTTAATATAACACTTTTCACTTCTTTATAACATGATATGGTACTATGATATGTTAGACATGTCTCTGACCTAAAATAACACTAAATACTATTGTTTATATTAACATACATCATATTATGATATGATGTAATAAAGTATAATAATAAAGTATAATAATAAAGTGTGAAAATGTGACATTATAACATGATATGGTACTAGATATGTTAGACATGTCTCTGACCTAAAATAACACTAAATACGATTGTTTGTATTAACATACATCATATCATAATAAAGTGTGAAAATGTGAAAAAAAAGTCATATTTCACATGAAGAAAGTCATCTGTCATCATATATGTGGCAACATCATGTGTACTCATCATTCCTCTGTGTGCATACACCTGCGTGCGCTTCATGCAACTAAAGCGCTATACAGCGAATTTCAAGCGTCTGCGGGCAAAGGAAACGTGTTTTTCCAAAAAATGTATGTTTTCACTTCAGATATGAAATTTAATATAACACTTTTCACTTCTTTATAACAAGATATGATACTATGACATGTTAGACATGTCTCTGACCTAAAATAAAAATAAATACGATTGTTTATATTAATATACATCATGTCATAATAAACTTTGAAAAGGTGAAAAAAAAGTCATATTTCACATGAAGAAAGTCATCTGTCATCACATATGTGGTAACATCATGTGTACTCATCATTCCTCTAAGTGCATAAACATGCGTGCGCTTCATGCAACTAAAGCGCTATACAGCGAATTTCAAGCGTCTGCGGGCAAAGGAAAAGTGTTTTTCCAAAAAATGTATGTTTTCACTTCAGATATGAAATGTAATATAACACTTTTCACTACTTAATAACATGATATGGTACTATGATATGTTAGACATGTCTCTGACATAAAATAAAAATAAATACGATTGTTTATATTAATATACATCATGTCATAATAAAGTGTGAACATGTGAAAAAAAGTCAAATTTCACATTAAGAAAGTCATCTGTCATCATATATGTGGCAACATCATGTGTACTCATAATTCCTCTATGTGCATACACCTGCGTGCGCTTCATGCAACTAAAGAGCTATACAGCGAATTACAAGCGTCTGCGGGAAAAGGAAACGTGTTTTATATATAAAATAAAATATAACACTTTTCACTACTTAATAACATGATATGGTACTATGACATGTTAGACATGTCTCTGACCTAAAATAAAAATAAATACGATTGTTTATATTAATATACATCATGTCATAATAAACTTTGAAAAGGTGAAAAAAAAGTCATATTTCACATGAAGAAAGTCATCTGTCATCATATATGTGGTAACATCATGTGTACTCATCTTTCCTCTATGTGCATACACATGCGTGCGCTTCATGCAATTAAAGCGCTATACAGCGAATTTCAAGCGTCTACGGGCAAAGGAAACGTGTTTTTCCAAAAAATGTATGTTTTCACTTCAGATATGAAATGTAATATAACACTTTTCACTTCTTTATAACAAGATATGATAGTATGACATGTTAGACATGTCTCTGACCAAAAATAAAAATAAATACGATTGTTTATATTAATATACATCATGTCGTAATAAAGGTTGAAAATGTGAAAAAAAGTCAAATTTCACATGAAGAAAATCATCTGTCATCATGTATGTGGTAACATCATGTGTACTCATCTTTCCTCTATGTGCATACACATGCGTGCGCTTCATGCAATTAAAGCGCTATACAGCGAATTTCAAGCGTCTACGGGCAAAGGAAACGTGTTTTTCCAAAAAATGTATGTTTTCACTTCAGATATGAAATGTAATATAACACTTTTCACTTCTTTATAACATGATATGGTACTATGATATGTTAGACATGTCTCTGACATAAATTAAAAATAAATACGATTGTTTATATTAATATACATCATGTCATAATAAAGTGTGAACATGTGAAAAAAAGTCAAATTTCACATTAAGAAAGTCATCTGTCATCATATATGTGGCAACATCATGTGTACTCATAATTCCTCTATGTGCATACACCTGCGTGCGCTTCATGCAACTAAAGAGCTATACAGCGAAATACAAGCGTCTGCGGGAAAAGGAAACGTGTTTTATATATAAAATAAAATATAACACTTTTCACTACTTAATAACATGATATGGTACTATGACATGTTAGACATGTCTCTGACCTAAAATAAAAATAAATACGATTGTTTATATTAATATACATCATGTCATAATAAACTTTGAAAAGGTGAAAAAAAAGTCATATTTCACATGAAGAAAGTCATCTGTCATCATATATGTGGTAACATCATGTGTACTCATCATTCCTCTATGTGCATAAACATGCGTGCGCTTCATGCAACTAAAGCGCTATACAGCGAATTTCAAGCGTCTACGGGCAAAGGAAAAGTGTTTTTCCAAAAAATGTATGTTTTCACTTCAGATATGAAATTTAATATAAGACTTTTCACTTCTTTATAACAAGATATGGTACTATGATATGTTAGACATGTCTCTGACCTAAAATAACACTAAATACTATTGTTTATATTAACATACATCATATTATGATATGATGTAATAAAGTATAATAATAAAGTATAATAATAAAGTGTGAAAATGTGACATTATAACATGATATGGTACTAGATATGTTAGACATGTCTCTGACCTACAATAACACTAAATACGAGTGTTTGTATTAACATACATCATATCATAATAAAGTGTGAAAATGTGAAAAAAAAGTCATATTTCACATGAAGAAAGTCATCTGTCATCATATATGTGGCAACATCATGTGTACTCATAATTCCTCTATGTGCATACACCTGCGTGCGCTTCATGCAACTAAAGAGCTATACAGCGAATTACAAGCGTCTGCGGGAAAAGGAAACGTGTTTTTCCAAAAAATGTATGTTTTCACTTCAGATATGAAATTTAATATAACACTTTTCACTTCTTTATAACAAGATATGATACTATGACATGTTAGACATGTCTCTGACCTAAAATAAAAATAAATACGATTGTTTATATTAATATACATCATGTCATAATAAACTTTGAAAAGGTGAAAAAAAAGTCATATTTCACATGAAGAAAGTCATCTGTCATCATATATGTGGTAACATCATGTGTACTCATCATTCCTCTATGTGCATAAACATGCGTGCGCTTCATGCAACTAAAGCGCTATACAGCGAATTTCAAGCGTCTACGGGCAAAGGAAACGTGTTTTTCCAAAAAATGTATGTTTTCACTTCAGATATGAAATGTAATATAACACTTTTCACTTCTTTATAACATGATATGGTACTATGATATGTTAGACATGTCTCTGACCTAAAATAACACTAAATACTATTGTTTATATTAACATACATCATATAATAAAGTGTGAAAATGTGACAAAAAAAGTTATATTTCACTTGAAGAAAATCATCTGTCATCATATATGTGGCAACATCATGTGTACTCATCATTCCTCTATGTGCATACCCATGCGTGCGCTTCATGCTACTAAAGCGGTATACAGCGAATTTCAAGCGTCTGCGGGCAAAGGAAACGTGTTTTTCCAAAAAATGTATGTTTTCACTTCAGATATGAAATGTAATATAACACTTTTCACTTCTTTATAACATGATATGGTACTATGATATGTTAGACATGTCTCTGACCTAAAATAACACTAAATACTATTGTTTATATTAACATACATCATATTATGATATGATGTAATAAAGTATAATAATAAAGTATAATAATAAAGTGTGAAAATGTGACATTATAACATGATATGGTACTAGATATGTTAGACATGTCTCTGACCTAAAATAACACTAAATACGATTGTTTGTATTAACATACATCATATCATAATAAAGTGTGAAAATGTGAAAAAAAAGTCATATTTCACATGAAGAAAGTCATCTGTCATCACATATGTGGTAACATCATGTGTACTCATCATTCCTCTAAGTGCATAAACATGCGTGCGCTTCATGCAACTAAAGCGCTATACAGCTCATAATAAAGGTTGAAAATGTGAAAAAAAAGTCAAATTTCACATGAAGAAAATCATCTGTCATCATATATGTGGCAACATCATGTGTACTCATCATTCCTCTATGTGCATACCCATGCGTGCGCTTCATGCAACTAAAGCGCTATACAGCGAATTTAAAGCGTCTACGGGCAAAGGAAACGTGTTTTTCCAAAAAAAGTATGTTTTCACTTCAGATATGAAATGTAATATAACACTTTTCACTTCTTTATAACATGATATGGTACTATGACATGTTAGACATGTCTCTGACCTAAAATAAAAATAAATACGATTGTTTATATTAATATACATCATGTCATAATAAACTTTGAAAAGGTGAAAAAAAAGTCATATTTCACATGAAGAAAGTCATCTGTCATCATATATGTGGTAACATCATGTGTACTCATCATTCCTCTATGTGCATAAACATGCGTGCGCTTCATGCAACTAAAGCGCTATACAGCGAATTTCAAGCGTCTACCGGCAAAGGAAAAGTGTTTTTCCAAAAAATGTATGTTTTCACTTCAGATATGAAATTTAATATAACACTTTTCACTTCTTTATAACAAGATATGATAGTATGACATGTTAGACATGTCTCTGACCAAAAATAAAAATAAATACGATTGTTTATATTAATATACATCATGTCGTAATAAAGGTTGAAAATGTGAAAAAAAGTCAAATTTCACATGAAGAAAATCATCTGTCATCATGTATGTGGTAACATCATGTGTACTCATAATTCCTCTATGTGCATACACCTGCGTGCGCTTCATGCAACTAAAGAGCTATACAGCGAATTACAAGCGTCTACGGGCAAAGGAAACGTGTTTTTCCAAAAAATGTATGTTTTCACTTCAGATATGAAATGTAATATAACACTTTTCACTTCTTTATAACATGATATGGTACTATGACATGTTAGACATGTCTCTGACCTAAAATAAAAATAAATACGATTGTTTATATTAATATACATCATGTCATAATAAAGTGTGAAAATGTGACAAAAAAAGTCATATTTCACATGAAGAAAATCATCTGTCATCATATATGTGGCAACATCATGTGTACTCATCATTCCTCTATGTGCATACCCATGCGTGCGCTTCATGCAACTAAAGCGCTATACAGCGAATTTAAAGCGTCTACGGGCAAAGGAAACGTGTTTTTCCAAAAAATGTATGTTTTCACTTCAGATATGAAATGTAATATAACACTTTTCACTTCTTTATAACATGATATGGTACTATGACATGTTAGACATGTCTCTGACCTAAAATAAAAATAAATACGATTGTTTATATTAATATACATCATGTCATAATAAAGTGTGAAAATGTGACAAAAAAAGTCATATTTCACATGAAGAAAATCATCTGTCATCATATATGTGGCAACATCATGTGTACTCATCATTCCTCTATGTGCATACCCATGCGTGCGCTTCATGCAACTAAAGCGCTATACAGCGAATTTAAAGCGTCTACGGGCAAAGGAAACGTGTTTTTCCAAAAAATGTATGTTTTCACTTCAGATATGAAATGTAATATAACACTTTTCACTTCTTTATAACATGATATGGTACTATGACATGTTAGACATGTCTCTGACCTAAAATAAAAATAAATACGATTGTTTATATTAATATACATCATGTCATAATAAACTTTGAAAAGGTGAAAAAAAAGTCATATTTCACATGAAGAAAGTCATCTGTCATCATATATGTGGTAACATCATGTGTACTCATCATTCCTCTATGTGCATAAACATGCGTGCGCTTCATGCAACTAAAGCGCTATACAGCGAATTTCAAGCGTCTACCGGCAAAGGAAAAGTGTTTTTCCAAAAAATGTATGTTTTCACTTCAGATATGAAATTTAATATAACACTTTTCACTTCTTTATAACAAGATATGATAGTATGACATGTTAGACATGTCTCTGACCTAAAATAAAAATAAATACGATTGTTTATATTAATATACATCATGTCATAATAAAGGTTGAAAATGTGAAAAAAAGTCAAATTTCACATGAAGAAAGTCATCTGTCATCATATATGTGGTAACATCATGTGTACTCATCATTCCTCTATGTGCATAAACATGCGTGCGCTTCATGCAACTAAAGCGCTATACAGCGAATTTCAAGCGTCTACGGGCAAAGGAAACGTGTTTTTCCAAAAAATGTATGTTTTCACTTCAGATATGAAATGTAATATAACACTTTTCACTTCTTTATAACATGATATGGTACTATGATATGTTAGACATGTCTCTGACCTAAAATAACACTAAATACTATTGTTTATATTAACATACATCATATTATGATATGATGTAATAAAGTATAATAATAAAGTATAATAATAAAGTGTGAAAATGTGACATTATAACATGATATGGTACTAGATATGTTAGACATGTCTCTGACCTAAAATAACACTAAATACGATTGTTTGTATTAACATACATCATATCATAATAAAGTGTGAAAATGTGAAAAAAAAGTCATATTTCACATGAAGAAAGTCATCTGTCATCACATATGTGGTAACATCATGTGTACTCATCATTCCTCTAAGTGCATAAACATGCGTGCGCTTCATGCAACTAAAGCGCTATACAGCGAATTTCAAGCGTCTACGGGCAAAGGAAAAGTGTTTTTCCAAAAAATGTATGTTTTCACTTCAGATATGAAATGTAATATAACACTTTTCACTACTTAATAACATGATATGGTACTATGATATGTTAGACATGTCTCTGACCAAAAATAAAAATAAATACGATTGTTTATATTAATATACATCATGTCGTAATAAAGGTTGAAAATGTGAAAAAAAGTCAAATTTCACATGAAGAAAATCATCTGTCATCATGTATGTGGCAACATCATGTGTACTCATCATTCCTCTATGTGCATACCCATGCGTGCGCTTCATGCAACTAAAGCGCTATACAGCGAATTTAAAGCGTCTACGGGCAAAGGAAACGTGTTTTTCCAAAAAATGTATGTTTTCACTTCAGATATGAAATGTAATATAACACTTTTCACTTCTTTATAACATGATATGGTACTATGACATGTTAGACATGTCTCTGACCTAAAATAAAAATAAATACGATTGTTTATATTAATATACATCATGTCATAATAAAGTGTGAAAATGTGACAAAAAAAGTCATATTTCACATGAAGAAAATCATCTGTCATCATATATGTGGCAACATCATGTGTACTCATCATTCCTCTATGTGCATACCCATGCGTGCGCTTCATGCAACTAAAGCGCTATACAGCGAATTTCAAGCGTCTACGGGCAAAGGAAACGTGTTTTTCCAAAAAATGTATGTTTTCACTTCAGATATGAAATGTAATATAACACTTTTCACTTCTTTATAACATGATATGGTACTATGACATGTTAGACATGTCTCTGACCTAAAATAAAAATAAATACGATTGTTTATATTAATATACATCATGTCATAATAAACTTTGAAAAGTGTGAAAATGTGACAAAAAAAGTCATATTTCACATGAAGAAAATCATCTGTCATCATATATGTGGCAACATCATGTGTACTCATCATTCCTCTATGTGCATACCCATGCGTGCGCTTCATGCAACTAAAGCGCTATACAGCGAATTTAAAGCGTCTACGGGCAAAGGAAACGTGTTTTTCCAAAAAAAGTATGTTTTCACTTCAGATATGAAATGTAATATAACACTTTTCACTTCTTTATAACATGATATGGTACTATGACATGTTAGACATGTCTCTGACCTAAAATAAAAATAAATACGATTGTTTATATTAATATACATCATGTCATAATAAACTTTGAAAAGGTGAAAAAAAAGTCATATTTCACATGAAGAAAGTCATCTGTCATCATATATGTGGTAACATCATGTGTACTCATCATTCCTCTATGTGCATAAACATGCGTGCGCTTCATGCAACTAAAGCGCTATACAGCGAATTTCAAGCGTCTACCGGCAAAGGAAAAGTGTTTTTCCAAAAAATGTATGTTTTCACTTCAGATATGAAATTTAATATAACACTTTTCACTTCTTTATAACAAGATATGATAGTATGACATGTTAGACATGTCTCTGACCAAAAATAAAAATAAATACGATTGTTTATATTAATATACATCATGTCGTAATAAAGGTTGAAAATGTGAAAAAAAGTCAAATTTCACATGAAGAAAATCATCTGTCATCATATATGTGGTAACATCATGTGTACTCATCTTTCCTCTATGTGCATACACATGCGTGCGCTTCATGCAATTAAAGCGCTATACAGCGAATTTAAAGCGTCTACGGGCAAAGGAAACGTGTTTTTCCAAAAAATGTATGTTTTCACTTCAGATATGAAATGTAATATAACACTTTTCACTTCTTTATAACATGATATGGTACTATGATATGTTAGACATGTCTCTGACCTAAAATAACACTAAATACTATTGTTTATATTAACATACATCATATTATGATATGATGTAATAAAGTATAATAATAAAGTATAATAATAAAGTGTGAAAATGTGACATTATAACATGATATGGTACTAGATATGTTAGACATGTCTCTGACCTACAATAACACTAAATACGAGTGTTTGTATTAACATACATCATATCATAATAAAGTGTGAAAATGTGAAAAAAAAGTCATATTTCACATGAAGAAAGTCATCTGTCATCATATATGTGGCAACATCATGTGTACTCATCATTCCTCTGAGTGCATACACCTGCGTGCGCTTCATGCAACTAAAGCGCTATACAGCGAATTTCAAGCGTCTGCGGGCAAAGGAAACGTGTTTTTCCAAAAAATGTATGTTTTCACTTCAGATATGAAATTTAATATAACACTTTTCACTTCTTTATAACAAGATATGATACTATGACATGTTAGACATGTCTCTGACCTAAAATAAAAATAAATACGATTGTTTATATTAATATACATCATGTCATAATAAACTTTGAAAAGGTGAAAAAAAAGTCATATTTCACATGAAGAAAGTCATCTGTCATCACATATGTGGTAACATCATGTGTACTCATCATTCCTCTAAGTGCATAAACATGCGTGCGCTTCATGCAACTAAAGCGCTATACAGCGAATTTAAAGCGTCTGCGGGCAAAGGAAAAGTGTTTTTCCAAAAAATGTATGTTTTCACTTCAGATATGAAATGTAATATAACACTTTTCACTACTTAATAACATGATATGGTACTATGATATGTTAGACATGTCTCTGACATAAAATAAAAATAAATACGATTGTTTATATTAATATACATCATGTCATAATAAAGTGTGAACATGTGAAAAAAAGTCAAATTTCACATTAAGAAAGTCATCTGTCATCATATATGTGGCAACATCATGTGTACTCATAATTCCTCTATGTGCATACACCTGCGTGCGCTTCATGCAACTAAAGAGCTATACAGCGAATTACAAGCGTCTGCGGGAAAAGGAAACGTGTTTTATATATAAAATAAAATATAACACTTTTCACTACTTAATAACATGATATGGTACTATGACATGTTAGACATGTCTCTGACCTAAAATAAAAATAAATACGATTGTTTATATTAATATACATCATGTCATAATAAACTTTGAAAAGGTGAAAAAAAAGTCATATTTCACATGAAGAAAGTCATCTGTCATCATATATGTGGTAACATCATGTGTACTCATCATTCCTCTATGTGCATAAACATGCGTGCGCTTCATGCAACTAAAGCGCTATACAGCGAATTTCAAGCGTCTACCGGCAAAGGAAAAGTGTTTTTCCAAAAAATGTATGTTTTCACTTCAGATATGAAATTTAATATAACACTTTTCACTTCTTTATAACAAGATATGATAGTATGACATGTTAGACATGTCTCTGACCAAAAATAAAAATAAATACGATTGTTTATATTAATATACATCATGTCGTAATAAAGGTTGAAAATGTGAAAAAAAGTCAAATTTCACATGAAGAAAATCATCTGTCATCATGTATGTGGTAACATCATGTGTACTCATCTTTCCTCTATGTGCATACACATGCGTGCGCTTCATGCAATTAAAGCGCTATACAGCGAATTTAAAGCGTCTACGGGCAAAGGAAACGTGTTTTTCCAAAAAAATGTATGTTTTCACTTCAGATATGAAATGTAATATAACACTTTTCACTTCTTTATAACATGATATGGTACTATGATATGTTAGACATGTCTCTGACCTAAAATAACACTAAATACTATTGTTTATATTAACATACATCATATTATGATATGATGTAATAAAGTATAATAATAAAGTATAATAATAAAGTGTGAAAATGTGACATTATAACATGATATGGTACTAGATATGTTAGACATGTCTCTGACCTAAAATAAAAATAAATACGATTGTTTATATTAATATACATCATGTCATAATAAACTTTGAAAAGGTGAAAAAAAAGTCATATTTCACATGAAGAAAGTCATCTGTCATCATATATGTGGTAACATCATGTGTACTCATCATTCCTCTATGTGCATAAACATGCGTGCGCTTCATGCAACTAAAGCGCTATACAGCGAATTTCAAGCGTCTGCGGGCAAAGGAAAAGTGTTTTTCCAAAAAATGTATGTTTTCACTTCAGATATGAAATTTAATATAACACTTTTCACTTCTTTATAACAAGATATGATAGTATGACATGTTAGACATGTCTCTGACCTAAAATAAAAATAAATACGATTGTTTATATTAATATACATCATGTCATAATAAACTTTGAAAAGGTGAAAAAAAAGTCATATTTCACATGAAGAAAGTCATCTGTCATCATATATGTGGTAACATCATGTGTACTCATCATTCCTCTATGTGCATAAACATGCGTGCGCTTCATGCAACTAAAGCGCTATACAGCGAATTTCAAGCGTCTGCGGGCAAAGGAAACGTGTTTTTCCAAAAAATGTATGTTTTCACTTCAGATATGAAATTTAATATAACACTTTTCACTTCTTTATAACATGATATGGTACTATGATATGTTAGACATGTCTCTGACCTAAAATAACACTAAATACGATTGTTTATATTAACATACATCATATCATAATAAAGTGTGAAAATGTGACAAAAAAAGTCATATTTCACATGAAGAAAATCATCTGTCATCATATATGTGGCAACATCATGTGTACTCTTCTTTCCTCTATGTGCATACACATGCGTGCGCTTCATGCAACTAAAGAGCTATACAGCGAATTACAAGCGTCTGCGGGAAAAGGAAACGTGTTTTTCCAAAAAATGTATGTTTTCACTTCAGATATGAAATTTAATATAACACTTTTCACTTCTTTATAACAAGATATGATACTATGACATGTTAGACATGTCTCTGACATAAAATAAAAATAAATACGATTGTTTATATTAATATACATCATGTCATAATAAAGGTTGAAAAGGTGAAAAAAAAGTCATATTTCACATGAAGAAAGTCATCTGTCATCATATATGTGGTAACATCATGTGTACTCATCATTCCTCTATGTGCATAAACATGCGTGCGCTTCATGCAACTAAAGCGCTATACAGCGAATTTCAAGCGTCTACGGGCAAAGGAAACGTGTTTTTCCAAAAAATGTATGTTTTCACTTCAGATATGAAATGTAATATAACACTTTTCACTTCTTTATAACATGATATGGTACTATGATATGTTAGACATGTCGCTGACCTAAAATAACACTAAATACTATTGTTTATATTAACATACATCATATCATAATAATGTGTGAAAATGTGACAAAAAAAGTTATATTTCACATGAAGAAAGTCATCTGTCATCATATATGTGGCAACATCATGTGTACTCATCATTCCTCTGTGTGCATACACCTGCGTGCGCTTCATGCTACTAAAGCGCTATACAGCGAATTTCAAGCGTCTGCGGGCAAAGGAAACGTGTTTTTCCAAAAAATGTATGTTTTCACTTCAGATATGAAATGTAATATAACACTTTTCACTTCTTTATAACATGATATGGTACTATGATATGTTAGACATGTCTCTGACCTAAAATAAAAATAAATACGATTGTTTGTATTAACATACATCATATCATAATAAAGTGTGAAAATGTGAAAAAAAAGTCATATTTCACATGAAGAAAGTCATCTGTCATCACATATGTGGTAACATCATGTGTACTCATCATTCCTCTAAGTGCATAAACGTGCGTGCGCTTCATGCAACTAAAGCGCTATACAGCGAATTTCAAGCGTCTACGGGCAAAGGAAAAGTGTTTTTCCAAAAAATGTATGTTTTCACTTCAGATATGAAATGTAATATAACACTTTTCACTACTTAATAACATGATATGGTACTATGATATGTTAGACATGTCTCTGACATAAAATAAAAATAAATACGATTGTTTATATTAATATACATCATGTCATAATAAAGTGTGAACATGTGAAAAAAAGTCAAATTTCACATTAAGAAAGTCATCTGTCATCATATATGTGGCAACATCATGTGTACTCATAATTCCTCTATGTGCATACACCTGCGTGCGCTTCATGCAACTAAAGAGCTATACAGCGAATTACAAGCGTCTGCGGGAAAAGGAAACGTGTTTTTCCAAAAAATGTATGTTTTCACTTCAGATATGAAATTTAATATAACACTTTTCACTTCTTTATAACAAGATATGATACTATGACATGTTAGACATGTCTCTGACATAAAATAAAAATAAATACGATTGTTTATATTAATATACATCATGTCATAATAAACTTTGAAAAGGTGAAAAAAAAGTCATATTTCACATGAAGAAAGTCATCTGTCATCATATATGTGGTAACATCATGTGTACTCATCTTTCCTCTATGTGCATACACATGCGTGCGCTTCATGCAATTAAAGCGCTATACAGCGAATTTCAAGCGTCTACGGGCAAAGGAAACGTGTTTTTCCAAAAAATGTATGTTTTCACTTCAGATATGAAATGTAATATAACACTTTTCACTTCTTTATAACATGATATGGTACTATGATATGTTAGACATGTCTCTGACCTAAAATAACACTAAATACGATTGTTTATATTAACATACATCATATCATAATAAAGTGTGAAAATGTGACAAAAAAAGTCATATTTCACATGAAGAAAATCATCTGTCATCATATATGTGGCAACATCATGTGTACTCATCATTCCTCTATGTGCATAAACATGCGTGCGCTTCATGCAACTAAAGCGCTATACAGCGAATTTCAAGCGTCTACCGGCAAAGGAAAAGTGTTTTTCCAAAAAATGTATGTTTTCACTTCAGATATGAAATTTAATATAACACTTTTCACTTCTTTATAACAAGATATGATAGTATGACATGTTAGACATGTCTCTGACCAAAAATAAAAATAAATACGATTGTTTATATTAATATACATCATGTCGTAATAAAGGTTGAAAATGTGAAAAAAAGTCATATTTCACATGAAGAAAGTCATCTGTCATCATATATGTGGTAACATCATGTGTACTCATCATTCCTCTATGTGCATAAACATGCGTGCGCTTCATGCAACTAAAGCGCTATACAGCGAATTTCAAGCGTCTACGGGCAAAGGAAACGTGTTTTTCCAAAAAATGTATGTTTTCACTTCAGATATGAAATGTAATATAACACTTTTCACTTCTTTATAACATGATATGGTACTATGATATGTTAGACATGTCTCTGACCTAAAATAACACTAAATACTATTGTTTATATTAACATACATCATATTATGATATGATGTAATAAAGTATAATAATAAAGTATAATAATAAAGTGTGAAAATGTGACATTATAACATGATATGGTACTAGATATGTTAGACATGTCTCTGACCTACAATAACACTAAATACGAGTGTTTGTATTAACATACATCATATCATAATAAAGTGTGAAAATGTGAAAAAAAAGTCATATTTCACATGAAGAAAGTCATCTGTCATCATATATGTGGCAACATCATGTGTACTCATCATTCCTCTGTGTGCATACACCTGCGTGCGCTTCATGCAACTAAAGCGCTATACAGCGAATTTCAAGCGTCTGCGGGCAAAGGAAACGTGTTTTTCCAAAAAATGTATGTTTTCACTTCAGATATGAAATTTAATATAACACTTTTCACTTCTTTATAACAAGATATGATACTATGACATGTTAGACATGTCTCTGACCTAAAATAAAAATAAATACGATTGTTTATATTAATATACATCATGTCATAATAAACTTTGAAAAGGTGAAAAAAAAGTCATATTTCACATGAAGAAAGTCATCTGTCATCACATATGTGGTAACATCATGTGTACTCATCATTCCTCTAAGTGCATAAACATGCGTGCGCTTCATGCAACTAAAGCGCTATACAGCGAATTTCAAGCGTCTGCGGGCAAAGGAAAAGTGTTTTTCCAAAAAATGTATGTTTTCACTTCAGATATGAAATGTAATATAACACTTTTCACTACTTAATAACATGATATGGTACTATGATATGTTAGACATGTCTCTGACATAAAATAAAAATAAATACGATTGTTTATATTAATATACATCATGTCATAATAAAGTGTGAACATGTGAAAAAAAGTCAAATTTCACATTAAGAAAGTCATCTGTCATCATATATGTGGCAACATCATGTGTACTCATCTTTCCTCTATGTGCATACACATGCGTGCGCTTCATGCAATTAAAGCGCTATACAGCGAATTTAAAGCGTCTACGGGCAAAGGAAACGTGTTTTTCCAAAAAAATGTATGTTTTCACTTCAGATATGAAATGTAATATAACACTTTTCACTTCTTTATAACATGATATGGTACTATGATATGTTAGACATGTCTCTGACCTAAAATAACACTAAATACTATTGTTTATATTAACATACATCATATTATGATATGATGTAATAAAGTATAATAATAAAGTATAATAATAAAGTGTGAAAATGTGACATTATAACATGATATGGTACTAGATATGTTAGACATGTCTCTGACCTAAAATAAAAATAAATACGATTGTTTATATTAATATACATCATGTCATAATAAACTTTGAAAAGGTGAAAAAAAAGTCATATTTCACATGAAGAAAGTCATCTGTCATCATATATGTGGTAACATCATGTGTACTCATCATTCCTCTATGTGCATAAACATGCGTGCGCTTCATGCAACTAAAGCGCTATACAGCGAATTTCAAGCGTCTGCGGGCAAAGGAAAAGTGTTTTTCCAAAAAATGTATGTTTTCACTTCAGATATGAAATTTAATATAACACTTTTCACTTCTTTATAACATGATATGGTACTATGATATGTTAGACATGTCTCTGACCTAAAATAACACTAAATACGATTGTTTATATTAACATACATCATATCATAATAAAGTGTGAAAATGTGACAAAAAAAGTCATATTTCACATGAAGAAAATCATCTGTCATCATATATGTGGCAACATCATGTGTACTCTTCTTTCCTCTATGTGCATACACATGCGTGCGCTTCATGCAATTAAAGCGCTATACAGCGAATTTCAAGCGTCTACGGGCAAAGGAAACGTGTTTTTCCAAAAAAAGTATGTTTTCACTTCAGATATGAAATGTAATATAACACTTTTCACTTCTTTATAACATGATATGGTACTATGACATGTTAGACATGTCTCTGACCTAAAATAAAAATAAATACGATTGTTTATATTAATATACATCATGTCATAATAAACTTTGAAAAGGTGAAAAAAAAAGTCATATTTCACATGAAGAAAGTCATCTGTCATCATATATGTGGTAACATCATGTGTACTCATCATTCCTCTATGTGCATACACCTGCGTGCGCTTCATGCAACTAAAGCGCTATACAGCGAATTTCAAGCGTCTACCGGCAAAGGAAAAGTGTTTTTCCAAAAAATGTATGTTTTCACTTCAGATATGAAATGTAATATAACACTTTTCACTTCTTTATAACATGATATGGTACTATGATATGTTAGACATGTCTCTGACCTAAAATAACACTAAATACTATTGTTTATATTAACATACATCATATTATGATATGATGTAATAAAGTATAATAATAAAGTATAATAATAAAGTGTGAAAATGTGACATTATAACATGATATGGTACTAGATATGTTAGACATGTCTCTGACCTAAAATAACACTAAATACGATTGTTTGTATTTACATACATCATATCATAATAAAGTGTGAAAATGTGAAAAAAAAGTCATATTTCACATGAAGAAAGTCATCTGTCATCACATATGTGGTAACATCATGTGTACTCATCATTCCTCTGTGTGCATACACCTGCGTGCGCTTCATGCTACTAAAGCGCTATACAGCGAATTTCAAGCGTCTGCGGGCAAAGGAAACGTGTTTTTCCAAAAAATGTATGTTTTCACTTCAGAAATGAAATGTAATATAACACTTTTCACTTCTTTATAACATGATATGGTACTATGATATGTTAGACATGTCTCTGACCTAAAATAAAAATAAATACGATTGTTTGTATTAACATACATCATATCATAATAAAGTGTGAAAATGTGAAAAAAAAGTCATATTTCACATGAAGAAAGTCATCTGTCATCATATATGTAGTAACATCATGTTTACTCATCAGTCCTCTATTGTTAGGTCGCGCAAGAAGCGCGACTTCAATCCCCAGAACTCTTATCCACACACTCCACACTACACTTCCCAGCAAGCTCGGCGGCCTACAAACATGGCCGCCAGGGACTACAACACCCACACACTACCTCGGTCACAATCACCCTCGTTCTAATCCCGCGCACCTGTCTTCTATTTTCACTAACACGTTATTTAAGGACTTTTGTGTTACAGGGCTAACGCGAAGTATCGTTTGTTTCTTCCAAATCGACTGAGCTACTTCATTCTGGACTGATTCTCACGGCATTTGAAACTAAGCTAAGTACCTTGGACTCCGACTTCATCTCATGCCCTCTTTCTATTTTACACATCTCTGTGATAGGTTTGCTTGCACGAGTGTTTGATTTTCTGTTAGCGCAAATAGCTAGCACACTTTATTTAGTCACCGCTATTTTGTTGTATGGGTTCTCTGTTGGATGCTGTTTTCTCCGTTTGATTTTTGCCGTAGTAAAGTGTGTGTCCTTTTTTTTACTGCTAGCGCTAACACTTTTGAGAGTGTGTTTAATCTTGATCACGTTATCCTGCGAAGACTCGAAGCCTTCTATAAACCTGTTGTTTGCCCTGTGTCCTTTTCACATGTGTGCTGAATAAACTGACGAAGTTTTTGACCGCAACTGTGTCCAGCTTACTTCTGGTGCTGTAACAGAATACTTCGCCTCGACATGGACGCAGCGGAGGAAATTCGTCAAGCAATCGCAGCACACGGTCAAATTATCAACGCGCAACAACAACGCTTGGGAGAAATGGATCAGAGTCTTCAACTTCTCTCTCAAGTCACGGCTACAGCAACGCAGCGCGCCGCTCCCACATCCTTTTCTACGCCTCGACTGCCTATACCCTTACCCGATAAGTACAACGGTGACACTGGTTTATGTAAGGGTTTCATCTTACAATGCTCCTTATACTTTGACTGTTGTGGGGAAATGGGGGATCATGAGAAAGTGGCGCGATTCATCTCCTTACTAACAGGCAAGGCTTTAAGGTGGGCGGCGGCAGTAAGAGAACGAGGCGGAGATGCGGTGGCTTCCTATGACACCTTCGTCTCCATGTTCCGGCGAGTGTTCGACCACGCCCCCGATCACCAGGAAGTCGGGGAACGGCTCCTAACACTGAGGCAAGGCTCACTTCGAGTGGCGGATTACGCGTTAGAATTTCGGACTATCGCTGCGGGTAGCGGCTGGAATGACGTGGCGTTAAAAGCTGTCTTCCGTCAGGGCCTTAATCCCGCCATAATCACTGAGATGGCCTGCCGCGATGAGCCTCTTAACCTGGACTTGTTAATTGATCTCGCCATTCGTCTCGATCAACTTCTCTACAGCCGTAGGCATCCATCTCAGCACCCTGAACCAACCCGACTCCCCGCTAGCGACGAACCCATGCAAATCGGCCATGCTAAACTGGACCCCAACGAGAAAGAAAGGAGACGCCGAGAGAACCTATGTCTCTACTGTGGCCGCGCTGATCACTCTCTTCACTCCTGCCCTGTCCGCCCCACAAGCTTAACTCCGACGAGGGGCGGACAACGCACCCATTCAACCCCGGTGAGTCAGATTCCTGATGTTACTTCATGTTCTTTTACTTTACCCGTCTACCTTGAACATTCAGGTGTCTGTACTCTTGTTACAGCCATGCTCGACTCCGGAGCAGCGGGCAACTTCATTGACGAGGAAATAGTATGTCAGCTTGACCTCGACACTCGTCCCCTACCTCAGCCGCTAAAGATCCAGGCCATCGACGGTACGCCCATCGGAAACATCACCCGCCACACACACACCCTGGGGCTTCGTGTCAGCGCTCTCCACCACGAAGAATTATCCTTCTGGGTCATCAAATCTACCCGATACCCCGTGGTTTTGGGCTTACCGTGGCTGAGAAAACATAACCCTCACATTTCCTGGGCCAACCAACAAATACTCAACTGGTCACCCTTCTGTCACCAACAATGCCTCAACACCCTATCACTCACTGTCGCCACTACATCCGTTGAAAGCCCTGAAAACGCACCCCCCGTCTGTATACCCCACGAATATAACGATCTTAAGGAGGTATTTAGTAAACTCAGGGCTAGCGGTCTTCCACCCCATCGTTGTTATGCTTGTTCCATAGACCTCCCGCGGGGTATGCCTCCGCCACGTGGACATATATATCCCCTGTCCCAAGCAGAACATAAAGCCATGTCCGAATACATTCAGGAGGCTCTCCAACAGGGATATATTCGCCACTCCACCTCCCCGGCAGCAGCCAGCTTCTTTTTCGTGGCCAAGAAAGGAGGGGGCCTTCGGCCTTGCATTGACTACCGAGGGCTCAACCGCGCCTCGGTGAAATATCCCTACCCTCTTCCACTCGTCCCTTCCGCCTTAGAACAACTTCGTGAAGCCCGATATTTCACCAAGTTGGACCTCCGTAGCGCGTACAACCTGGTGCGTATCCGGGAAGGGGATGAGTGGAAGACTGCCTTCAGCACAACAACAGGTCACTACGAATACCTCGTAATGCCGTATGGGCTAACTAACGCGCCCTCAGTATTCCAATGCCTAATTAATGACGTACTGAGAGACATGTTAGGAAAATTCGTGGTGGCCTATATTGACGACATTTTGATTTACTCCCCCAACTACAAACTCCACGTATCTCAAGTACGCCAGGTTCTCACACCCCTACTAGAAAATGGACTATATGTAAAGGCAGAAAAGTGTGAATTCCACACTAATACTACGACCTTCTTAGGTTACGTCATTAGCCCCGAGGGAGTGGCCATGGACAAAAGTAAGGTCACGGCGGTAACACAATGGCCCACTCCTACTACCATCAAGGAGCTCCAAAGCTTCTTAGGTTTCGCCAACTTCTACCGACGCTTTATCCGGGGTTTTAGTTCGATTGCCCTACCCCTTACTTCTCTGTTGCGGGGCGGTCCCCGCCGTCTGGTTTGGAACCACGAGGCCGAGGGGGCATTCTCCAGACTCAAAACGGCTTTCACCACGGCTCCTATCCTCAAGCACCCAGACCCTTCCTGTCCCTTCGTAGTAGAAGTAGATGCCTCTGAGGCGGGGGTGGGGGCCGTATTATCCCAACGTCTAGGGGAAAAACCAAAACTTCACCCCGTCGCTTTCTTTTCGAAAAAGCTATCGCCGGCAGAACAGAATTATGACGTGGGAGATCGTGAACTGCTAGCTATAAAATTAGCTTTGGAGGAGTGGCGACACTGGCTAGAGGGGGCAGAACACCCGTTTACCGTTTTCACAGATCACAAGAACTTAGAATATCTGCACACAGCCAAACGACTAAACCCTCGCCAAGCACGTTGGTCTTTGTTTTTCGCACGGTTTCAGTTTACCCTTTCTTATCGCCCCGGGTCTAAGAACCACAAGGCGGACGCCCTTTCCCGACTCCACACTAGGGATTCACCACCTTCCAAACCCGACCACATCCTGCCTCCCTCCTGTTTTGTCGGTAATGTGCACTGGGAGTTCGACAATTTACTTCACAAATTCCCACGTAGGTACGTACCGTCTGCTTGTCCTCCCACAAAATTGTTTGTCCCTTCTACCTACAGAACCCGATTAATAAGATGGGCTCACACGGTTCCCGGTACCGCTCACCCCGGTTCCCTACGCACATACCACCTTTTGTCCCACAAGTACTGGTGGCCCAACATGGCCCAAGAAGTACTACAGGCGGTCAAATCTTGTGACATCTGCGCCCAAACTAAGGTACCCAGAACCTTCCCTGCCGGCAAACTCATGCCACTACCCACTCCTCAACGACCTTGGTCACACCTTGCAGTAGACTTCATCACGGACCTCCCCAATTCTCTAGGCCACACCACCGTTTTTGTTATTTTAGATCGGTTCTCCAAATCCCTCCGTCTAATTTCCTTGCCCAATCTACCATCAGCCTTCCACACAGCAGAACTTATATTCTCGCATGTATTTCGTTATTTTGGGATCCCCGAAGACATAGTTAGCGATCGGGGACCGCAGTTCATATCTCGCGTATGGTCCGGCTTTATGGGTAAATTGGGAGTGAATGTGAGCCTTACGTCGGGATACCACCCCGAATCCAACGGGCAAGCGGAACGGGGTAACCAAGAAGTCGGAAGGATGCTCCGTTCGTTCTGTCACAAAAATCCCTCTGATTGGGCCCGCTTCCTGCCCTGGGTGGAATACGCCCAGAACTCACTCCGCCATTCTGCCACTAACCTGACCCCATTCCAATGCGTGCTAGGTTATCAGCCCCCTCTATTTCCGTGGGACGCCACGGCCACGGACGCACCAGCCGTAAACGAATGGTTTGACCGCAGTGAACAGGTCTGGGCAAGCACCCATAGGAGACTAAAACAAGCAGCCTCAAAATCAAAGGCCCAAGCGGATCGCCACCGACAGGTAACACCACGCTACCAACCCGGTGAACGGGTATGGGTCTCCACCCAAAACTTGCACCTCAAACATCCCTGCCAGAAGCTCTGTCCTCGTTATCTCGGCCCCTTCAAAGTCATCAGGCCCATCAATGAGGTAACCTACAGACTAGCCATCCCCAAACACTGGCGCATTTCCCCCTCGTTTCACGTTTCTCTCCTGAAACCCTTCCACACAGGCATCCTCACCTCTCAAAACCCGTCCAATCCACCTCCCCCACAGGAAGTTGACGGACAACCGGCCTATCAAATTCATCAGATTCTAAAATCCCGGCGACGTCAAGGTAAACTTCAGTACCTCATTGACTGGGAGGGGTACAGGCCCGAGGAACAGAGCTGGGTGGCGGCCAAGGACATGCTGGACCCTGAAATGGTGGACGAATTTCACCGCATCCATCCAGAATACCCAAAACCTAGACCCAGAGGTCGTCCCAGGCAGGGAGAGGCTCCCGGAGTGAGCCCTTTGGGGGGGGGCTCTGTTAGGTCGCGCAAGAAGCGCGACTTCAATCCCCAGAACTCTTATCCACACACTCCACACTACACTTCCCAGCAAGCTCGGCGGCCTACAAACATGGCCGCCAGGGACTACAACACCCACACACTACCTCGGTCACAATCACCCTCGTTCTAATCCCGCGCACCTGTCTTCTATTTTCACTAACACGTTATTTAAGGACTTTTGTGTTACAGGGCTAACGCGAAGTATCGTTTGTTTCTTCCAAATCGACTGAGCTACTTCATTCTGGACTGATTCTCACGGCATTTGAAACTAAGCTAAGTACCTTGGACTCCGACTTCATCTCATGCCCTCTTTCTATTTTACACATCTCTGTGATAGGTTTGCTTGCACGAGTGTTTGATTTTCTGTTAGCGCAAATAGCTAGCACACTTTATTTAGTCACCGCTATTTTGTTGTATGGGTTCTCTGTTGGATGCTGTTTTCTCCGTTTGATTTTGCCGTAGTAAAGTGTGTGTCCTTTTTTTTACTGCTAGCGCTAACACTTTTGAGAGTGTGTTTAATCTTGATCACGTTATCCTGCGAAGACTCGAAGCCTTCTATAAACCTGTTGTTTGCCCTGTGTCCTTTTCACATGTGTGCTGAATAAACTGACGAAGTTTTTGACCGCAACTGTGTCCAGCTTACTTCTGGTGCTGTAACATCTATGTGCATAAACTTGAGTGCGCTTCATGCAACTAAAGCGCTATACAGCGAATTTCAAGCGTTTGCGAGCAAAGGAAACGTTTTTCCAAAAAATGTATGTTTTCACTTCAGATATGAAATTTGATATAACACTTTTCATTTCTTTATAACATGATATGAAACTATGATATGTTAGATAGGTATCAGACCTAAAATAACACGAAATACGATTGTTTATATTAACCTACATCATGTCATAACAAAGTGTGAAAATGTGAAAAAAAAGTCATATTTCACATGAATAAAGTCATCTGTCATCATATATGTAGTAACATCATGTTTACTCATCTGTCCTCTATGTGCATAAACTTGAGTGCGCTTCATGCAACTAAAGCGCTATACAGCGAATTTCAAGCGACTGCGGGCAAAGGAAACGTGTTTTTCCAAAAAATGTATGTTTTCACTTCAGATATGAAATGTAATATAACACATCTCACTTCTTTATAACATGATATGATACGTTAGATATGTTAGATATGTATCAGACCTAAAATAACACGAAATATGATTGTTTATATTAACCTACATCATGTCAAAATAAAGAGTGAAAATGTGAAAAAAAGTCAAATTGAACATGAAGCAAGTCATCTGTCATCAGATATGTAGTAACATCATGTATACTCATCATTCCTCTATGCGCATAAACTTGAGTGCCCTTCATGCAACAAAACCGCTATACAGCGAATTTCAAGCGTGTGCGAGCAAAGGAAACGTGTTTTTCCAAAAAAATTGTTTTCACTTCAGATATGAAATGTAATATAACACTTTTCACTTCTTTATAACATGATATGAAAGTATGATATGTTAGACATGTCCCTGACCTAAAATAAAAATAAATACGATTGTTTATATTATTATACATCATGTCATAACAAAGTGTGAAAATGTGAAAAAAAGTCATATTTCACATGAAGAAAGTCATCTGTCATCAGATATGTAGTAACATCATGTGTACTCATCATCCCTCTATGTGCATAAACATGCGTGCGCTTCATGCAACTAAAGCGCTATACAGCGAATTTCAAGCGTCTGCGAGCAAAGGAAACGTGTTTTTCCAAAAAATGTATGTTTTCACTTCAGATATGAAATGTAATATAACACATCTCACTTCTTTATAACATGATATGATACGTTAGATATGTTAGATATGTATCAGACCTAAAATAACACGAAATATGATTGTTTATATGTAGGTTACTACATCATGTCAAAATAAAGAGTGAAAATGTGAAAAAAAGTCAAATTGTACATGAAGCAAGTCATCTGTCATCATATATGTAGTAACACCATGTATACTCATCATTTCGCTATGTGCATACACATGCGTGCGCTTCATGCAACTAAAGCGCTATACAGCGAATTTCAAGCGACTGCGGGCAAAGGAAACGTGTTTTTCCAAAAAATGTATGTTTTCACTTCAGATATGAAATTTGATATAACACTTTTCACTTCTTTATAACATGATATGAAACTATGATATGTTAGACATGTCCCTGACCTAAAATAAAAAAAAAAAACGTTTGTTTGTTATTATACATCATGTCATAACAAAGTGTGAAAATGTGAAAAAAAAGTCATATTTCACATGAATAAAGTCATCTGTCATCATATATGTAGTAACATCATGTTTACTCATCAGTCCTCTATGTGCATAAACTTGAGTGCGCTTCATGCAACTAAAGCGCTATACAGCGAATTTCAAGCGACTGCGGGCAAAGGAAACGTGTTTTTCCAAAAAATGTATGTTTTCACTTCAGATATGAAATTTGATATAACACTTTTCACTTCTTTATAACATGATATGAAACTATGATATGTTAGACATGTCCATGACCTAAAATAAATAAAAAAAAACGTTTGTTTGTTATTATACATCATGTCGTAATAAAGAGTGAAAATGTGAAAAAAGTCAAATTGAACATGAAGCAAGTCATCTGTCATCAGATATGTAGTAACATATGTATACTCATTGGTTAGGACCAATGTTATTCGACTAAGCGATATCACACCCGTCGGCGCACAATCTTGGCGTACCTAACCAAAACTCACACCGTGTGCATACCTAATCAAAAATCACAGCTGGCAAATATTTGATTGATATGTATAAGGGAGCCCTCTACACTCTGATCAAGTGTAAGATTTAAACAACGGCAAAGAAATCCCGTTGTGATTTTGTGTTCATGGCAGCGAAGAAATCCTGCCCACACTTCTTGTGCATAAATAGCACAAAAGGATCCCTGAGATCTCAAAAGTCTTTGTTCTCATGGTAAGGCATGAAATCGCCATTAAAGCTTCTCCTAGGGAACACGCGCCGAGTTCACTTCCTGTCTGAGTTTAGGGTAGGTAGGGCGCAGTACCGTTGACTGACCACCAGAGGGCCGCCCTCTTGAGCATCTAACATGTTGTAACCTAACCCCCTCCTTACTCACGGTGGCGTAACCCACTGCCGCCACGTTGTTTTCCTTCGTAGTTAGGTCTACTCTATTTCCTTCCTTTTTAATTTCATTTGGCTCCTCTTTTATTTCAATTTACCCCTTGCTACTTTATTTTTATTTTTAGTCTTTGGGACTACTACTTGGGGTTTTTCCCTTTTTATATTTTCATTCCTAGCATTTCTTTTATTTCACTTTTATTACCATTCGGTAACTCTTTTATTTCCGCCTTTCTTATGATGCATGCTTGCTTAGTTTGAACTAAAGCCTAGTTTAAGTAAGATTTAAATCAGGCTTCTATGTCATTAGTGCCTCCTTCTTAGTAGGACTTCTCCTCAGGACATTGACAGATAGAGAAGGCTTCCTCCTCTTTTCTCCTTTTAATTCGTACCTCACATTTTCATGTTCGGTTCATTATTTCCTTATTTCTATATTTCTATCTTTCCCATTAATTGAGTGAGTCTGATTACTATCGCTATCAGCTTTATCTCTTACCCTACACCTGCTTTAAATTAGATTGAATTTAAACAAAGATTAAATTGAAATGTTAAATTAATATCAAGTTACATTTGTTCAGCCATTTGTATACTTGCAGGTAATGCTCCCCCTAGTGCTCTGCGGAGAAGCGACGGTTGTCCCAGGTTGAATTCGGTGAATGGAGTCGCCTGGACTGGCGGACCCAGCGCTGGCTGTAGGAGTACACGCCGGACTCCTCGGCCCTTGTACTATTGGTAGGCGACATGCGGGCGACATCAACACTTGAGCACTCCAAGTGAAAAGGCAGATTGGTTACGTACCCACAGTAAGGCTCCGTACCGACGGACCTGCCTGTCTGGCACAGCTTGCCACAGAGGCAGCTGGCCCCAAAAAGGGCTTCACCCTAGGAGGAAACCCAATTCTGGCTCTGCAGCCTGGTAGTTGGCATGCCTCACCTGACCGCCGCCCAATTGTGTTAAAGGTCATAGCTGTTTGAGTGGTTGCACCATGGTATGGGAAAGCGAGGGGCCCTGAGTCACACTGCAGTTGAGCTTTTGGGGACCGTCAGGTAGGTTGGCTTCACCATTGATTCTCATTTGAGCAACCTCAATTCACCCCAGGCATATCTAAAGGGCATACGGCCCATCCACTTAGTATAAGCCATGGTGTCTCTAGTTATTTAAGTGTTTGGCCCAGCTCTCTCTCTCTTAAGTCATACTGTCTCCATAGGGCTTATGACTCAACAGCACCCCCACTCCGGCAGGCCTGTCATAAACCCTATGTGTGATAGCTAAAGTAGGTCTTCTATTTTCTTTTATTTATACCTGTGTTTTCATTTGCATCTTATTTTACATTTCCCTCCTCTAATTATTTCAATTTTATCTTCTTTTGTTTTAGCTGCTGTTCTGTTGTGACTTATCTCTTCAAAGTTCACATACAGGCAGAGCCTATGAGAACCAGCAAGGAAAAAGCTAAATGCTAGATTGACGACCCAGGCAGCCAGTGTCTTTAAGATGTCCAAACTTCTATTTAGACCCGGCGTTTAGCCACGCAAATTGGCCCTCCCTGGCCACTTACGGCCAAAAACCATAAGTATCTGGCATACGTACCACTAACTGTCTACACCAGTTAGCTAAATTTGTATACTTCCTGCGTACCAAATTCAGTATCACTGTATCCCATTAATTCTGCGTGGACTTGTATGGCCTTTGGTGTTCTTTCTCTCTCGCCAACAGTGAGGCACCGTGTCCCAATCATCCAGTCCTGCCACCCACTGGGACGACCTCGAGACCTGGCTGTGTGTCGTGACGACTGCGTTCCTGCTCCAAGCTGCTGGCGACCTACAGCACCTAAGCAGAGAGCAGCTGGACGATGACATAAGCGGACAGATGGCCCACAATGTGATCCAGAACCCCAAAGGATGGGCAGAGATCATCGGGAGCCTCGCACACAACCTCGTCGCCCAGGCACGACTCAATGAAACGAGCAACGTCTACCTGGAGCAAGAAGCAGCAGCGCGCTCAAGCTCCAGAACGAGGAGGCCTGAAGGAACCAGGCCCACGCTTAAAGCTGCCTAGATCAGCATACTCCTCGAGACCCAGAACCGGCGCGGGACAGAAAGTGAAATGGACCCAGAGCTCCGAGAGGCAGTGGAAAAACTACAAAGGGCCTCATGCAGAGACCGAGCACAGAGAGCAGCTGGAGAGAGAATCCAGAGAGGAACTCAAGAGGAAACTCCAACAAGTGAAGCTCTCCTAACCAGAGCAGAAAGTGAACTGAAAAGAAAGGAACGCTAAGGTAAACCACCTGCTGGCGACCCGAGCTGAAATCCATACTTCAGCACAACTAGGGTACACTTTCATAGATGGACTTAACACCGTTCACAGAGAACTGAACTGGTCATACCTTCTACAAAATGACCAGAGAAGTTAAACGCTCGCCACAGAGTTTTCCTTGACCAGTGGGCGCAAGCCGCCCAGCCACCACTCCCTAATTCCAAAAAGGGGGGTGGAAGCAAACTGCTCAATGTGTCACCAGGCAAAATCCGCAAGGCCTACACCAAGCAGAAGACTGCTGCCAAAAAGGCTGTGGAAGAAACCACCCACTTACCCTGTCTCTGAACTGGCCATAGAGGGTGCACAAACACACATCGAGATGGACCTGGCCTGAGGAAGCAAAGGCTGAGGACATTTAGGAGCCACCCGCTGATCGATCAGTTTGATCCACTTGTCATCCGATCACCATGACGACTGTCGCCCAATGATGTCCACACCCGGACATCCATGTCCGAAAGGGGGGACTGTAACGTCTGTACGTATCAAACTCATTTCTGAATCAGCCTGGATCTAGCAAAGAAGTTTATCTGTGTCTTTGAGCCATGAATCCTTTCCTGAAACCCCCCTCATCCTTCACCAGATGCCATCGGAATGTGACACAACCCCTCCCCCCCCCTTCAGACACACACACACACATACACAAACAAACACACACACACAAAGCACACACACACACACACACACACACACACACACACACACACACACACACACACAATGGGAGATCGCTTTTCAATGTAACATGTAACATTATGTAACATTATATGTAATTATTCGATGTCCAAATAGTGTGATGTTTAAACTTAGGATATTATTTTAAATGTCTGTAACCATGTTTTACTTGTAATATTCTTTGCAAGACCATCGAATTTGGTATGAGGTTAATAGTGTAGAGTTTACTCGTCAAATCCAACTTCCTGATTGGCCCATAGCCCAAAGAGGCGTGTGTGTTGGTGTTGTCTTTAAAACAACAGCTCGCTTTGAAACTCTCTCTCTTCAGTCTCACTTCACAATCTTCTTTAACTCTTCACTTCAACTTGAAACTCTTTCCGGCTTCCTTTTCTTTTCTTTCCTTGTATATAGATGTACATATGTATGTTTTGCTTAGAATTAGTCGTGTGTATCAATAGTTACATCTAGTTATTAAAATCTATTATCCCACGCTTGATTGTCTCTGTTTTGGTCACGTGATGAGTCCCTTAAATGCTGCGAGTGTCGCTACGTGCTCTGGAAACGGACATTTCATTCCTGGCCAGAAGGATAAACTCCCTCTTTAGAGTTCATAATGCCAAACTAGACTACAGCTAATCCTAAAAGCTGATCCAGACAACATACATAGTCATAATTAATTATAATCCATTGTAGTTAATTATCTATAGGTATATGTGCACATACATGAATTCCCTTTCATGGCTGATTTATATTTATAACTGGTCACAACACGCGTTGATTAATTATCTAGATGTAGTTTACAGCATTCAAGCTAATTCCTTATATAAATTGGAGAATACATTTAAATGTGTTAAACATATTTTAATTCATTACATGAATTGTAACTGGTGGAGAATATTTTTAAACATTGCAGATTCATCCGATTTACTACACATTCTGGTAGATAAGGCGGGCACGCTTTAAAACTCGTCTCCTTTAAAATGTTTTGTTGAATCCAAGAGTGCGCTTCTGTTTCATTTTTCATGTTTAAAGTTGATCCTTTACATCATTCTGGTTGAAAAGAATAATGCTGGTAATGATTGATTCGTTACATATCATGTTATAAAGAAGTGAAATTTGTTATATTAGATTGCATCACTGAAGTGAAAACATATGTTTTTTAGAAAAACACGTTTCCTTTGCTTGCAGATGCTTGAAATTCGCTGTACAGCGCTTTAGTTGCCTGAAGCGCACATGTGTATGCACATAGAGGACTGATGAAAAAACATAATGTTACCACATATATGATGACAGATGACTTTCTTCATGTTAAATTTGACTTTTTTTTCAAATTTTCACAGTTTATTATGACATGATGTATGTGTATATAAACAATCAAATTTCGTGTTATTTTAGGTCAGAGACATATGTCTAGCATATCATAGTATCATATCATGTTATAAAGAAGTGAAACTTGTTATATTAGATTGCATCTCTGAAGGGAAAACATATGTTTTTTAGAAAAACACGTTTCCTTTGCTTGCAGATGCTTGAAATTCGCTGTATAGCGCTTTAGTTGCCTGAAGTGCACATATGTGTATGCACCTAGAGGACTGATGAGAAAACATAATGTTACCACACACATGATGACAGATGACTTTCTTCATGTTAAATTTGACTTTTTTTCACATTTTCACACTTTATTATGACATGATGTATGTTAATATAAGCAATCGTATTTCGTGTTATTTTTGGTCTAACATATCATAGTAACATATCATGTTATAAAGAAGTGAAATTTGTTATATTAGGTTGCATCACTGAAGTGAAAACATACGTATTTGTTTAGAAAAACACGTTTCCTTTGCTCTCAGATGAAGACAAAATGTTAAACGAGATATCACAATGTTACCATACACAGACAGAGACATGTCTAATATATCATAGTGTAACGTCTGAACATATCAAACTGATTTCTGAATCAGCCTGGATCTAGCAAAGAAGTTTCTCTGTGTCTTTGAGCCATGAATCCTTATCTGTAACCCCCCTCCGGTCTTCACCAGATGCCATCGGAATGCGACACGCCCCCCCCCCCCCCCCCTTCAGACACACACACACACACACACACACACACACACACACACACACAATAAATGGGAGATTCTCTTTTAAATGTAACGTAATTATATGTAATTATTCGATGTCCACATAGTGTGATGTTTTCGTGTTTGCATATATTGTGTGTTTATCTTACATATCTATAATGATTTTAGATAGTTTTAACTTAGGATTTTCAATGTCTGTAACAATGTTTTGATGTTGGAGTGATGTTGAGGATAGAAGATGTAGTAAGGTAAAGTTCATATTTGGCACATAGTTAAATAGCTGCCAACAGTATAATATGCTAAGCGAAGCTTAGGGCGCATTGTAGCAAGTGTAACCGTAGGATGTTAGGCATAGCATAACCGTAGGATGTTAGGCATAAGATGGCAATAAATAGATGTGGTAACATGACGCAATTAAACACCAAGAGGCAAGTGTGGGGAAAAGAGACATGTTTATTCAGGAAGAAGGGCGGTACAGATTAGTCTAAAAAAAGGAGAGCCTGCCTCGCGCTGGGGCGAATTGAAGTAGAAGGAGGAGAAAGAGGAATAATGGTAGGAGGAGCAACTGGACTCATCGGGGAATAATCCGTGGGAGAGACAGGAGTAGACAGAGTTGACTCATCCAAATCCTGAAAAACACTGGGAGACAGGGGAGCTTTAGAGTCCCATGGACAACTGTCCACATGAGGGCAACAGTCAGTCTGAGTGGACTGAGATGTGGTCATCACCAGAAACATAAGGGTTTGAGTAGAACGAGAATTGGTAAATGACATGGGTGTCTGAGTAGATAAGGACTCCATTTTAACCCTTTGAGATACTTGGATCGGAAACAGAGGATCATTAGTTAAAGGTGTGCTGTAAAGCTGCTCCAGGTAATTAGAAATACCGGTGGCCAAATGCGTCAGCTGATAGCAACAATAGAGGGCGAGTTCAGAGGAAGTTGGGAAAGACCCATGTGTGCGAGCTAGGAGAAGAACATAGATAATGGACATGAGTCAGGAGTAGGAAGGAAACACCCACTCTTGCCTGAAATTAAACAAACTAAGTAGCCAGACAATAACAGAGATAGTAATGCATAAAACAAGGCTTGCTAGACAGTCTAGAGACACAGCTTACAGAATAATATATCCAAAGCATTTCTAGTCAGGAATGTATTGCATAAACAGCTTGCTAAAAATCTAGAGACACAGCTCACAGATTATATCCACAGCCTTACTTAAGTCTCACAAAAACAGCATTGAATATATACACAAAATAGTAGGCATACCAAAGTAAGTGTGTAGAGTAAAAATAACAAAATGAGAAGAGTAAAAGAGAACTTACACATTTTAGGCATCCTGAAAAGAGAATAATGGTAAAGTGTTTGGTAGCACGGTAATCCACGGCTGAATGTGCCAAAAACCAGGAAGTTTAGATTAAATACAGACAGTTTTTTAATAACCAATGACGCCAAAGGCCAAAAATAAAGGGAAATCCAAAAAGACGGAAACACCCAAAAAAGGACATAAGGAAATGAGTAAAACTGGAATTAAGGGAAAATTCAAAGAACAGGATGTGAGTCAGAAATGACACATAAAGAGGAGTTTCCAGGAAACATAGAAAATAAGGGGAATTCGGCAAAAGATGCAAAGTAGGATAGGAGGGGCCAGAAAGGCCATACTAGAAAATAAGGGGAGTTCGCGAGGGCATATGCAAATTAAGAAAGGAGGATAAATAGTGGGATTTTCTGGGGAGTTTTTGAGAACACAGAGGACACTGAGGATGCAGTGAATGCTGATGTACTTGTGCTCAATGGATTTTTATGTTTTTGGATTGCATTATAACAACTTTTGCTCTTTCTCATCTAAGTCTTAGAGTCTCAATTTGTTGATAAGTAGTTTAAGTATAACAAGAGTTATAGAAAGCAAAAGTAGCCGAGAAGAATCACAACTCCACCCTGGATGTCGGAGCTCGGAGGGAAGCTCCTCTGAGGCATCTGATATTTTTCCGACATTAGTTGGTGCCCAACATGGGGCTCATAAGCAGCCAGCATAAACCGTGACCAGAACTATGGACCAACCACTCTGCAGGCTACAGACGGCCGAACTCAATAACAGAAGGTAAGCAGACACCTGTTACACTCAAAGTCTGTGTATATAGTTAATCTGTGGCCAGTTAAGAGGAGCAGCCCTGGGGAGGGTGTGGGTTGCTGTGACTGCACAGGCAGGTGGATTAAGGAAAAGTGTGTCTCTAGATACCGCTGTTGGGGTAGACAGGTCTGCTTGGTAGAGATGGGGGGCCCCCTTTAACGTGTCACAAAGTACAACATAGAGTGTGAACTGACTAAAAACTGAATGTGTTTTGAACAAATGTTGGATGAAGTACTTATCATAGTAGTAGTGTGTTATACTTCTGGAAATATTGTTGGGAGAGTTAGAACAGGCTATAGGAGGAATATTGTGGGTGCTGCATAGCCTCATAGTGTGAGGCGGGCAGAAGGGCACAATATAGGAGTAAAGGGAAAGTATTCACAACACATGCACACACACAGAACAAATATTGAAAAAAGGGTAAACATTGGATGGAAGAATTGGAACTAGATATAGTGACTAGGGGAATAAGAACACATTTCTTTGAGGAGCGCACATATAGAGATAAGAACAGAGTAGAGAGGTGGCAGTCCCCAGAACTGATTAAACAAAGGTTGTGGGCAATAACCACATTTGACGGGCTGTGCGCACTGCAGAGTCTGTTCCCAGAAGAGAACTGGTACGAGAAAATAAGAGGAGTGTGGGGTCCTAGATTGTTGAGTCCAGTTTTACATACCCTGATAGAAACCCCTAGGCCAGGACAGGCTGTAGTACCATTGTGCGAACTGATCAAGGATCCATATGACGAGGACGATGAACCCTTGGTAGAACTAGCGGCAGGTTGGCCAGAACAATCTAATTATTGCTCAGGGCTGACAGCACTTGTGACAATAGAACCGAGGGAGGTGCAGTGGGAAAGAGGGCGAACAACAGCAATCCTAGTAGATAAAGTAAATCCATTAGGGGAAGCAATACGTAAGAATCCAGTAAGACCGTGCATAACAGTGCGACGTATAAGGGCAAAATTGACGGGGTCAATAGCAAATAGAATTCCAGGTCCACGAAGTAGTGCGGCAAGGGCCAGACAAGGGTGCATGATGGAGAAAGGAGTGAAGTTAGCCACACCAGTGGACATAATAATAGCAAAACATAAGGAGGCGGAAAAAGAAATCAAGAAATACATGAAGAAATGGCATGAGCGGACAATGGTAGAGTTGCACTGGCCTGAAGAGGGAACATTTAACGAAGAGAAATGTAAAAAGATGAGGGAAAGAATAGAATGTTGGGGGGAGGTGAAGAAAGAAAACAGGGATAAAACCAGGAGAAAGGGGGAGGTATTAGGATGGTTTGAAAAGGAAGGAAGGGAAAGAAGGAGAGCACAAGAGGTGAAAGAGAGAGACGAACAGGAGGAGAGAGAAAAGGAGAGAGTAAAGGTAGATATTGAAGAACAGAAGGAAAAAGGGAAAGAAAAGAAAGCCCCACCATCGGAGCTGGATGCGGAGCATGCCAGGCCGCCCTCATATAATGCAAGTTGTCCACCCAGTCCCTCGGTAGTGTACCCGCAAATCCCGTTCAGCCCATTACGGATGTATCCAATGATAATGACTAACCCAGACTCTAGGAGAGTACGTATAGACGTAACGTCCGGCCAAGTCGAAGGGTTCGTGACAGTGATGGAAGGAGAAGGAGGGAAAACAGAGGAAGAGAAACCCAAAGGAGATGACGAACTGACAAAGGAGAGACAATCGCACGAAGACCATGAGCAGGCTAAAGCACCACAGGAGAGAGAACAGGAACACGAAGGCTTCCAACCATATGAAGTGGGCCTCCAACGATATAAAGAAGATGAAGAAAAGTGGGAATGTGATGAAAGCCATGGAAACCAAAGGCACAAAGGCCATTCACTTCATGCAGGAGGCAGGAGTCAACAAGAAAGCTATAGGTGCTCCCCAAGTCAAAGAGAAGCGTCGCAGGAAGAAATGGAATGGGATGATGACATGCTCCAACGGAAGCTGGCGTGGTACGAGCAGAGAAACAACGTGCCCTGGGAAGCATGGTACGGGCGAAGGAGTAGCGTGGCCGGAGAAGGAACTATGAGACAGCACAGCACCCCATGAAGGGGAGGCGGACTGAGGCAAGGAAAAGGAAGAGACGGCCTACATGGCTGCCTGGACAGACTATACGTTAGCGTAAAGGAGATGGGAGAAGATGAGGGAGGCGAATTACAAGAAAAAGAGGAAAGGGAGGAACGAGAGGTGGATGTCCACAGACTCCCAGAGAAGACCTCGGTAAGGGACGAGATGGAGCAGGGAGAGAAGGAGGCAGGGGTGGCAGAGGAAGAAGAGGCCGCATGGGTAAAGATACAGGGGGAAGTCCAGATAACACCGATTGGAAAGGACGGGAACTTGGTGAAAATGAGGAAGGAAGGACGAAGCCTGGTGGAAGAAGGTAAAAGAATGTTGGAAAGATTGAAGGAGGTGAAACAGTATGCATGCGAGGAAGAAGGACAGTTAATAAACAAATTTTGCCATATGGAAGAAGAAGCAGACAAGGCCAAAAGAGATGTGGAGCAAGCTGCGGAGACTGCAGAAGAAAGTGCAAAAAGAGCACAAGAAGAAATACAGAAAGCCTTGCAGATCTTGGAAGAACAAGCTGCCCAGACGGGCTACAAATTATCCGAAGCGGAGAGGGAGGCCGACAGAAGGGTAATCCAATTGGAAGACTGAGGAGAATAGAGGAGCTAAGGATTCAAGGGGCACGGAGCATGGCGACCCAGTTGAAGATGACAGGAGAAGGAGAGTGGAGAGTGGCCGACCTTGGGGAATTAAGACGGGAATTACGGCGGAGGTCAAAAGAAATGAGAACGTTACTTCAGGAAGGCTCTCCCTCCCCATGTCAAAGCTTCAAAGTACACCCAAGCTCAAAGACCCAGCAAGAGAAAAGGAGAAAAGGACGTGGTAAGGAGACTGCACCCCAAGAAGGGATCCAAAGGATAACACGATCTCAAGCACAGAAACAAGGGGGAGTTGAAAGCTCAGAAAGAAGAGACTATACAGTATTACGTTCGGACTCAGAAGGGGAAGTGGTTAACGGAAATGAAGAAGAGACAGGGCAAGCACGGTGGAGAAGAGGACCCGAAGACGGGATCCGTGATGCCCAGATGAAAATGATGCCACTATTGTTCAAAGGAGGAAAAATGCCACCACAATATGTTCCATGGACTTTTATGGATGTGACAGGACTCATAAACCGACTCCCCAGCATATGTGAGGGAGCGCAAAGATGGATCACAAAATTTGAGGAGCAAACCTCAGGGCACCAGCTAGCCATGGGAGATTTGAAAGTGATACTGTCAAAATCCGTGGGACTGACTAAACTAGGAGAACTGTTCACAAGAAGCGGGATCGGTAACATGACAGATAATCCCCTCTGGGATGATCATGGGACAAGCTGAGAAAAGACTACCCGACCAAAGCCGACCCAGGAAAAGTGGAAAAGATTAAATTAGGACAACGAAGGAGTGGCCCAATTCATACTGAAGCTACAGAATAGCTGGAGGGAGGAAATGGGAGGCCCCTGGGATGAAACAGTGGCAAGTCAGACACTGTTCAAGCTTATGCTCAAGAGGGCCCTCCCAAAAGAGGTACAAGAACATCTTGAGACCATTGTGGGATTGAACACCATGCCATGGGCAACTTTTGAGGCCAACGTCATACACCATGTGGAACTACAGCGATGAAGAGAACGAGAAGCAAAGAAGGCTGCAGAGAACCTACTCGCACAGCTCCACAAAGCCCAACTAGGAGAACTGGTGCGAAACAAACAGGAAATTCAGGAACAAAGAAAGAAGGAGAAAAAGGAGGCCGCAACACAAGCTGCAGTAATAGTGGCAGCCGCCCCACCTCAGGCGGTACAGCCACCAACTGGAGGACCCCAGATGCCAGCCACAATTCAGCCCCAAGCCCTGGCCATGTATCCAGCCGCATATCAGCCGCAGATGCAGGCAATGTATCCACCACAAGGCCCAAATGCCTACCAGTACCCTCCAATGACAGGAGGGTACCAGATGAGTGCCCCATATCCACAGCAGACACGAGGGTGGGGACAAGGCAGGGGCCGGGGAAGAGGAAATTACTCCAGAGGACCGGCACAAAGGAATACGTGGGGTTCAGGAGGCCAGGGACCAGGATGCTGGAACTGTGGTGATCCAGGACACATAAAGCGAGAATGCCCCCAACTTCAGTATGAAGCTCCAAGAGGAGGCATGGGTGGACCAAGAGGATGGCAGCAATAATCAACAGGGAACAGGAAACTGGGGAGGACAATGGATGGGCCCGGGTTACCAAGGCCAGGCCCCGATTCCTCCTGGGGGCAACCCGATGGGGCCTGCCCCAGGAGGACAATGAAGAGGCCCAGAGAAGCCTGAGGGGGAGATGGTGCAGTGTGCCACCTCACTGCACCCAGCACAAGAACCAACAATTACGGTGGTGATTGGAAACCAAGGCACCTTTCCTGGTAGACACAGGAGCAACATTCACAAGCATTGGAAAAGCAGGCTCTGGGCTCCCCCTCACTCGAAAGACAATAAAAATGGTAAGCTTCTCGGGAAAAACACAAGTGTTACGATTCACAGAGCCTTAATGGATAACTGTGGAAGGAATCACAGTACAAGCCCCATTGCTTTTCTCCCCCGACACACCAGCCAATCTCCTGGGAAGGGATGTACTATGTAAATTAGGAGCAAAAATTCCTGTGGACCTACAGGAGTGTGGGTGATACTCCCAGAAATGTTAACGCGACGATTCATGATGATGGAAAGAGGAGAATTTCAGTGCACCTTGGATAAGGTGTACTGGCTAGAAGTCAAAGAAAAAGAAGCATCAGGACTATGGAAGGATTTCCAACAATGGAAACCTTGGATATCTCATATGCGCCCAGACTGCAGAGACACCAGAGATCCCTGGCATTGTACCCTAAAGTATGATGGGGGGGGACAAGTGGAGGAGTATGCATCCCTATGGGAAGAGCAACTGGAAGGACACAAATTCAATGTCAGAGTGTTGGACATAATAGTAGGGCCACAAGGAATAGCGGCCCATGTGGAATTTCCGCACAAAGTGGACAGCTGGTATCAAGTTTCAGACGCTGCACCGCATATCTCTCTGATGGTCGGGCAGAACTTTGAATCTAAAGATCTAGGGTCAATGATGAGGGAGGTAAACCAGGTACAAGTATGGGAGCCCACCAGAAATCAAAACATGTACACATCAAAAGACAGGAAGTTTCTTAGGGTAAAACGAGAGACAACAGAACAAATGATAGCGACACACATGTTAGTAAGTCAACAAACCAAAGTGCAGCTAAGAGTAGAAGTACAGGTACAGATGTCCCAAAGGACAGAAGAGCGAGCGCTCACAGAGCAGGAGGTAGAAGAGGCATTAATGGAAATACCAGAGCAACTCTGGACCAAACACCAAACAGATGTAGGCCTAGTGAAATGAGCAGGTTTGGTGAAAATTCAAATGAAACCAAACATTCAATTACCATACCAGCTGCAATACCCATTGTCGCCACAAGCAGAAGAGGGGATAGGACCAACGATTGAAGGATTGGTGAAGGCAGGAGTCCTAATCCCAACAAAAAGCCAGTGCAATACTCCGATTTTTCCAGTCAGGAAGCCCAATTCAGACAAATGGAGACTGGTGCAAAGATTTAAGACCAGTGAATCAGGTTTTGATAGCCGAGACCGCAGTGGTCCCGGACCCACACACCTTACTGTCCAACATTCCCGAAGGTACGAAATGGTACACAGTGATCAACTTGTGTTCAGCGTTTTTCAGTGTTCCATTGCACCCTGACTCACGGCCTTTGTTTGCGTTTACTTACAGAGGCAAATAGTACACCTATACGAGATTGCCTCAAGGATACTGTGAGAGTCCGTCAATATTTAACCAGGTATTAGCTCAAGACTTGAGCAGTCTCCAAATCAAAAGGCGGTTGCTACAGTATTGTTGATGACCTATTGATTTGCAGCCAAACAAAAGAGCAATGCCTCTCCAATTCGTTGACGGTGTTGAGAACATTGGCGAACAATGGGCACAAAGTAAGCAAGGAAAAATTGCAATTCTGCCAGCAGAAGGTAGAATATTTGGGAAGGGTACTAGAAGGGACAACCCGAGCGATATCACCCGCACACGTGGAAGCTATCACAAAAGCACCTCGGCCTCAAACTGTCAGACAAATGCTGTCATTTCTGGGCATGGCAGGATTTAGCAGACCGTGGATGTGGGACTTCGCGCTTGAGGCGCAGCCACTCAGAGACATGATAAAAGCCGCAGACCAAACAAAGCCGAGTGCCCCGCTGACCTGGACCCCCAATGGGCAGGCAGCATTTGAACTACTGAAGAGCGCACTTGCATCAGCCCCAGTGGTAGCAAGTCCAGATTACAGTAAGCCCTTTCATCTGTATGTGTCTGAAAGAAAAGGGTTCGCATCAGCCGTACTAATGCAAGAACAACAAGGGATGGGAAAGCAGCCGATCACATACTTTAGTACCGCACTCGATAATGTTGAGAAGGGTATGCACCCATGTTACCACGCAATTTCGGCCGCAGCATTTGCATACCAAAAGGCATCCTCCATCACAATGGGGCACCCAGTAACCTTGTGCACGTCACATGCGTTACACGCTCTGCTAACTAGTCAGGTGTTTGTAATAACCAATGCTCGGCGCACAGGCTATGATGTCATTCTCTCAGCCCCAGAATTGACAATCGAACGATGTAGCACAGTTAACCCAGCCGAGAGAATGGTTCTCCCGATTGATGGAACTCCACACTGCTGTACAGAGGAATCTGAGAAATTCCTGAAAGCACGTTCAGATTTAATGGCAAATCCATTACCAGAAGCACAACATGCGTTCTTTGTAGACGTATCCTGCTATCGCACAATGGAGGGTTGCAAGGCAGGGTATGCTGTAGTACAGCATAACGGGGACACGGGAAAATATGAGTCAGTCATAGAAACAACAGTTCCCCAACCATGTTCAGCCCAGTTAGCAGAGATCAAGGCGCTCACAGCTGCGTGCAAACTAGGGGCAGGAAAGACATGCACAATCTACACTGATTCGGCGTACGCATATGGAGTATGCCACGTGTTTGGTCCAATATGGGCCCAGAGAGGGTTCCAGAGAGCGGATGGCTCAACCCTACTGCATGGTCCAGCGATATCGGAATTGTTTGCTGCAATACAGCTACCTGAAAAGCTGGCTATAGTAAAGTGCAAAGCTCACAAAACTGATGGCACAATTTTGACTAATGGTAACACAGCTGCTGATAAAGCAGCCAAAAGAGCAGCAGTAGGAGATGATTCCGTAAAAGTCATGATGCAGGCAGGAGAATCAGAGGGAGAAGAGACAGAGATGAGAGAAGCAGAAGGAATGTCAGAGGACAGTCTTAGAGAGTGTCAAGAGGCAGCAAGCCCAGAGGAGATGGAGCTATGCAAGAAATGCGGAGCTATTAGAGAACCAAACACAGGGCTTTGGAGAAGTGTAGATGGGTAGCTCCTTGGGCATTGTTGCTAATGCTGATCAAGGAAGCGCATGGGGTGGATCACTGCAACAGGTGAGTGGTCATTGATACCATACGTAAGGAATGGTGGTCACCATATCTGTCCAACATGGTAGATAAGGCACACTGTGTGCAGAACGAAATGTGAGAAAGCATTTCACAGCCCCAATAGGTCACATTCCCGAGCCTCAAGGCCCATTTCGACATCTAATGATGGATTTTGTTGATATGGTAGACAGGAAAGAGGGATGCCGCTACATTCTGGTTGTTGAAGATCTTTTCAGCTGGTGGATGGAGGTTACGGCCACAAGAAACAATGATGCTAAGACAGTGGCAAAGTTCCTGTGTTGGGAAGTGATCCCGCGTTTTGGTGTACCAGACAAACTGAGTTCGGATAATGGTCCGCACTTTGCGAATGACGTTATCAAAGCAATAACAGAGGCGCTCCACATAAAACAGCGAATGGGATGCGTGTATATCCCCAGTCACAGGGAAAGGTACAGAGGGCGAATGGGATATTGAAGGCCAAGATTGGGAAGATTTGCGCTAGCACAAATTTGACATGGGTTCAGGCGTTACCCCTAGCACTGATGAAAATGCAGACTAACCGCATGACACATCTGACGCCACATGAAATGCTCACAGGGTGTCCCATGCCAATGGCATTCACACGGGGAATAGCTGGAAAAAGAAATGTCAAGTTATGTCAAACACTTAACCCAAATCCACAGAACTCTGTATTCACAGGTCCAGCAGGCTATTCACGGAGAAGACGTGACTGACGAGGCACTTCGACAAGTGGAACCAGGCGACTATGTGTACATCAAGGTCTTCAAAAGAAAAAACTGGGCACAGCCCCGCCGAGAAGGACCATTCAAAGTGGTGTTAGCCACACCTACTGCAGTCAAGGTAGAAGGTAGGGAGTACTGGTACCATTTGAATCATTGCTGTTGCGCCCCGGGCATAGAGCCAGCCAAAAAGGCAACTAAGACCAGCAGGAAAAAGGAGGAGCCAGAAACTGACTCAGAGGAGGACGACCCAGATGTGCCTGGGCCCTTGTCGCGAACAGGGCCCGCACGAGGAACATGCTCACAGACATGGCGTGTCTCACCACGACAGGATAGTGAGTTCTCCCCAGCACTCGCCGACGAGACGGGGGTGGCACCACAACAAAGAAGCGACCCAGCCCCAGTGGTCTCTGAGGACCCGAGAGAGACACCAGAATCAGAGCCTCCTGGTCCCCGACGGAGCCTAAGGTAATTGCTCAGAGCCCCCCGCTAATCCCTCAAATAGTAATTACGCCAAATCCAGTTCCAGCATCAGAGACACAGCCCCCAATAACAGAGACCTCGGGCCCGTCACCAGAGCAGGACCCGGAGGAAGGGCCAAGTTCAATCGACTTGGGGTTATTGCTGGGAGAGGGACGAAGCCTGGGAATAAATCCGAGTTCGGAGGACTCAGGCCAGGATCCCCCACAGCAGACTTTTTATCTTGACCAGGAACCAACTCAAACAATAAATCTCAACAAGCTGCGCGACACTCTTAACTATGATACTTTTTTCACACAAGATTAAAGAGACCTGGTCAGACCAGGGCTGGACAACCCAGCACATTATGTTAGCAGCTGCTATCGTGGTAGTAGTACCAGGAATTATGTGGATAGCAATAACCAGTGGAGGACAGGTCTCCCCAGCAGAGCTGAGATATAACCACACACTTACGCCCCACCCACCTAATAGACCTAGGCGCAGCATAGGCATAGGGCAGGTATACATGGGTGGCAGATTAGTATATCAGACTCCTACTGTAGTCCACAATGTACCCAGGGAGTACTTGAATCAAAGCAGGGCCCAGATAGCAGTGCATTTAAAGTGTGCTGTGGGTCTCCTTTTCAGGGGTAACAAAACAGACCCATTGAAATCACTGTTTAAATCTAGCCAGAAATACTTTATGATGTACTCCTTTGATTACACCGGCCCTGCCCCCCCAAATGACACTGCAGATCTTATAGGGTGGGCTAGAAACAATTCGGACTCATGGTACACTCTTTCATTAGAAATTCACATACAGCAGCCTGGGGAAGTACGCTCAGGCACGAGCAACATTAGCAGCATTATCATAACAGGGTACCCGGGTTCACTGCAAGGTCATTCACCCCCTATGGTACTACAGTGTTAATGGCAGCCGCTCCAGTGCATCTGCATTACAGGCCACCTCCTATGACAGGGAATATAAGGCAAGAATATATGTTCCTCTATGGCGCCCAGGTTTAGAGCTCTGACAGGCAGAAATAGACTTCTGGATGAGTTGCAAGCAGGACACCGACTGTACCACTGGAGACCCAACGGCCTTTAAGGCACAGGGCTCTGAGTATGAAAACCTTGTGAAAAATGTTAGCACTCATGCCTATTCTGATTCCGACACAGACATGGCTTCCCAAAACTTATTTCATCAGTGGCTTCAGGACACAGCCCGACAGGTGTCTACAAACAGCATATGTGTGGTCTGCCATGATCGTTCTCACCACCCCTTACACGTCATGCCCACACGAGGCATTGCTGAGTGTGCAAATCCACCCTACAACTCTTCTTACTTGTGTCCCATTTTGTGTCTCCTGGGCTCCACAGCTAGAACGCACGGTGCTGAGTGGATGAGTAGAACGAGTTCCTCTTGCACATTCCACCCTGAGACCATTCCTCTTCCCACTGACATGTATGTGCGAGTCCGCCCAGGACAGATGTTTCCACTGTGTATACGCTCTCGTGGAACTGTGGAAATAGGGATGCTGGAAAAATCTGCGTGTCATGCAATCATAGAGGCCCATCACCCCATAGTTAATGTGGCACCCTCCTGTAATCCTCCACAATATGGCTGTGTACCAGAATCCATTGTACAGGTACGCATGCCCAGCCTTAGGCTTGGAACCTTGCCGGTGGCAGATATATTCTGGTACTGTGGCGGTAACAAGGCCCTGCAGATTCTACCCTGCCTGTGGCACAGACTGTGTGCCCCTGTAGTATTGGAGGGACGTTTAACGATCTTTGAACTAAATGACACACACCTGGAGCAGATGCTTGCCACGTCCCGTAATTCCAGACCAAAGCATGGCCTGGCGGGCACAGCCGCTCAGGCTCTTGGCCTTGGCTCCAGCACGGATAGATATTTCCGCGTCAGTAACTCGTCAATGCTCCCTAATTGGGGCCCTGATCCACACATTTACATAGACTCGAAAGGGGAGCCTGTTGGTGTCCCCGAAGAGCATAATGCCCAGTTAGAGTCCTCATCCACAGCATGTAACATCTTCCTGCCCCATGTGCAAGTGCATAGAAATATGCGCTGGATAAATTACATTTGGTACAACCAACAACGCTTTATAAATCATACCATAGCAGCTTTAGGCTTACTTACAGAACAGCTACACGCCACAACTCTTATGGTGGTACAAAATAGATTCGCCTTAGACACCATGCGGGGTCCTGACCAAGGTGTGTGCGAAATGATTGGAAAAGACTGTTGCACCATGATACCCCTCCACACGGGCCCGGCAGGGCCCCTGCAGTCATTACTAACTCGCATGAAGAAAGCAAGGGATCAGATGGTCAGTAACAATGCGGATCCTGAGCCCGCATGGTTCAAATGGCTGTTCTCCGGAGACTGGTTGGCGGGCCTGATGCGTATAGGGATGATCATCCTCGTAGTGTTAGCCTGCGTGGCTTTTGTCGCCTGCTGTGGCATCCCGCTTCTTCGCGCACTTATAGATAAGATGGTTCACTCCCTGTTCAGACAATGTATGCAATTGCACACTCTGGACACTGATTGCCCTGAATTGTACCCTCTGTTGGATGCAGACGAAGAAGACAAGTGTGATGCACCTACAGACTTTTAACCTTTTTATACTCCACAGCCCTCACAAGACTGTATATGTTTCCTTGTTGTTGCTTCTCTGTTGTATGTGTCTTTTTGTCTCTCTGTGCTGTTTGTGTGCATCTACATGTTGTGTGCAGGTCCATGGCCAGTCCCCCGAGTGTCCGGCGGCGAGTGTCCCAATCTGTATGTCGCTCCGCCCCGGAACTGATGGCATCTACTCTTACACTGCCGATGATGCTTCCAGAAGCCTACTTTGCAACGCCTGTGCCCGTCTGTGTATGGAGGCCGACATGTCCAGCTGCCTGTGGAGTCTGCTGGGGCAGTCCGGTACACGGGTTTGGCTCCCCTACCCTGTGCCTCAAGGGGACCCGGCATGGACCACACTGCTGGAGGACACACGACCTCTGGCCCTTGTCATGTCCCACGCCAACATGGCTCATTACGACGGACACAGGGTGAATGCGTCATGGAGCACAGACTTTCCTCTGGATCGAGGACTGCTCCTCAGAGTACATTACTATGAGCTTTGTCGCTCATTACCGTGGCTCAGGCGTATGGTACATACACTCATCATGGTTTCCTGCTCTCCCGACATATTTTTCAGCAAACCACCATCCAACTATGCACTGTCTTCTTTTGTGAGTACCCGATATGGACGGCCCTGACACCTGCGAAAATCGAGTGGTTTGAGGCGGTTTCCAAGCTGCCCCTATTTTTTCACGAATGGCGTGACACAGACTAGGAGGTGATGGTGGATGCTCCACCCCCAACTGGATTCTGTGCCCTTTCTGACATTTGGGCGCAGCTTCGGAACCATCGTAGCCTGCGCCTGCCGCTGCCCAGGTGGATGGGAAGACTGTTTCATGGTCACTATTGGTGGTGGCGTTAATCGCGGGCACCAGGTGCCCCTGGTGGCTACAAAGCACACTGTCGCGCCATGTGCGGGCAGGGTGGGACTTTTCCCTCACAATTGGCCCTGAGGGTTTTTCACCCAACCCTGGTTCACCACATGAGAGCAAACATTGTACGTTCCCTTGTGTGGGGGAGTGATGTTGTGATGTTTTTTTTTCGTGATGCTTTTTTTTTTCTTTTTTTTCTGTGGTTTTTTTTTTCTGTGGAAGTTTGTATGTTTGAATGTTTTGATCTTGATGCTAATGTTTTGATAGTGATGCTTCTTGATAGTGATGCTTCTGTGCTTATGTTTTCATGGTTTGTGTTCTTCTGTGCTTATGTTATTTGTGTTTTTTCTCTGGTATGGAGGTTGTGTGTTCATCTTTGTTTTTCTTGGTTTTTGATTGTTTGTCCGCTGCTGTACCATGCTGCGTACCTGTCGTGGGTGAGCCATGAGCCGAACACACACACACACACACACACACAACCACACACACACAAAGCACACACACACACACACACACACACACACACACACACACACACACACACACAAAATGGGAGAATCTCTTTTCAATGTAACATGTAATTATATGTAATTATTCAATGTCCAAATAGTGTGATGTTTTCGTGTTTGCATATATTGTGTGTTTATGTGACATATCTAGAATGATTTTAGATAGTTTTAACTTAGGATATTATTTTAAATGTCTGTAACGATGTTTTACTTGTAATATTCAGACAAAGAATAAACCAGACAAAGAGAGTTCATCCAGCCAACAAATCCAACTTCCTGATTGGCCCATAGCTCAAAGAGGCGAGTGTGTTGGTGTTGTCTTTAAAACAACACCACGCTTTGAAACTCTCTGTCTCTTCAGTCTCACTTCACTCTCTTCTTCAACTCTTCACTTCAACTTGACACTCTTTCCGGCTTCTCTCCCCCAGGGCCACGTGGAAGCCAGGATCTCTCTCTCCAGGACAAAAGATGCAACCGCTTCACGGTCCACGCCTTTTCAAACGGCACGACGAACCAGCGAACTCTACACGACCTCGCGCGAACTTTCAGACCGAAGCCATGCAAGTATAGTTAATGGATCTATATCTGCGTTCAAGATTGTACATCTTCTTACAGGAGATTTAAGTTTGTTGCTGGTTGTTAAAAAGGCTAATTAGTTGTGTTTTTGTCTGCCATTCCCTTTTATTTCATTACTTTCTCTCTATACCTTTTCTTTCCTTGTATATAGATGTACATATGTATGTTTTGATTAGAGTTAGTCATGTGTATCCATAGTTACATCTAGTTATTAAAGTCTATAATCCCACGCATGATTGTCTCTGTTTTGGTCACGTGATGAGACCCTTAAATGCTGCGAGTCTCGCTACGCGCTCTGGAAATGGAGATTTCCTTCCTGGCCAGAAGGATAAACTCCCTCTTTAGAGTTCATAATTCCAAACTAGACTACAGATAATCCTAAAAGCTGATCTAGACCACATACATAGTCATAATTAATTATAATCCTTTGTAGTTAATTATCTATAAGTATATGTGCACATACATGAATTCCCTTTCATGGCTGATGTATATTTATATCTGGTCACAACACGTGTTGATTAGATATGTAGATATATTTCACGCAATTCTAGCTAATTCCTTATATAAATTGGAGAATACATTTAAACATGTTAAACATCTTTTAATTCGTTACATGAATTGTAACTGGTGGAGAATATTTTTAAACATTGCAAATTCATCCGATTTACTACACATTCTGGTAGATAAGGCCGGCATGCTTTAAATCTCGTCTCCTTTAAAATGGTCCATTGATCCATTACATTATTCTGGTGGAAATAATAATTCTGGTAATGATTGATTCGTTACATATTTTGTTGGAGATGTGGGCACGCTTTAAAACTCGTCTCCTTTAAAAAGGTGCTTCGAATCCAAGCGTGCGCTTTTGTTTCATTTTCAAGTTTAAAGTTGATCCATTACATTAATCTGGTGGAAAAGAATAATGCTAGTAATGATTGATTAATTACATATTTTGGTGGAGTGTGCGGGCAGTGTTTTAAACTTTATTTCGTGAGCAATTCAGTTTCAAATCTAAGCGTGTTTTTTTTAGATTTTTGTCTTATTAGAATCTGTATTTTCGCGCGCTCGCCAGGGAGCCGAGACACCAGGTGAACCGAGTCAGCGAGATGAACCGAGTCAGTGAGCCGAGTCGCAAATTTGTGTCTGAAGACGATGAAATCGCATTACAGCACATCTTTAATAATGTAATCGCCTGGTAAGAACGAAGAAATCTTCTTCCAGCTCAGTAAAAGATTGATTTGAGCGATGTTCCTCTTATCTTTCTAAAAGGCCTGATTATTATATTGCTAGATTCGATTCATTGCGTAGGACCAATGTTATTCGACTAAGCGATGTCACTCCCGTCGGCGCACAATCTTGGCGTAGCTAACCAAAACACACATCGTGTGCATGCCCAATCAAAATCACTGCTGGCAAATATTTGATTGATATGTATAAGGGAGCCCTCTACACTCTGATCAAGTGTAAGATTTAAACAACGGCAAAGAAATCCTATTGTGATTTTGTGTGCATGGCAGCGAAGAAATCCTGCTCACACTTCTTGTGCATAAATAGCACAAAAGGATCCCTGAGATCTCAGAAGTCTTTGTTCTCGTGGTAAGGCATGAAATCGCCATTAAAGCTTCTTCTAACGAACGCCTGCCGATTTCACTTCCTGTCTGAGTTTAGGGTAGGTAGGGCGCAGTACCTCTGACTGACCAGCAGAGGGCCGCCCTCTTGCACATCTAACACGTGGTAACCTAACCCCATCCTTACTCTTGGTGGCGTAAGCCCACTGCCGCCACCTTGTGGTCCTTTGTAGTTAGGTCTACTCTATTTCCTTCCTTTTTAATTTCATTTGGCTCCTCTTTCATTTCAAATTCCCCCTTGCTACTTTATTTTTATTTTTAGTCTTTGGGACTACTACTTGGGGTTTTTCCCTTTTTATATTTTCATTCCTTGCATTTCTTTTATTTCACTTTTATTACCATTCGGTAACTCTTTTAGTTCAGCCTTTCTTATGATGCATGCTTGCTTAGTTTGAACTAAAGCCAAGTTTAAGTAAGATTTAAATCAGGCTTCTGTGTTGTCCATTAGTGCCTCCCTCTTAGAAGGACTTCTCCTCAGGACATTTTCTCCTTAAATTTTCATGTACGGTTCATATAGATATAAGGAAATATCCTTATATCTATATTTCTATCTTTCCCATTAATTGAGTGAGTCTGATTACTATCGGTATCAGCTTTATCTCTTACCCTACACCTGCTTTAATTTAGATTTAATTTAAACAAAGTTTAAATTGAAATGTTAAATTAATATCAAGTTACATTTGTTCAGCCATTTGTATACTTGGAGGTAATGCTCACCCTAGTGCTCTGCGGAGAAGCGACGGTTGTCCCCAGGTTGAATTCGGTGAATGGAGTCGCCTGGACTGGCGGACCCAGCACTGGCTGTAGGTGTGCACGACGGACTCCTTGGCCCTCGTACCATTGGTAGGTGACACGCGGGCGACATCAGCACTTGAGCACTCCAGGTGAAAAGGCAGACAAGGCTAACTGACCACCAGAGCAGTTTCCACAGTAAGGCTCCGTAACGATGGACCTGCCTGTCTGGCAAGGCTTGCCACATAGGCAGCTGGCCCCAAAAAGGGTTTTAGGAGGAAACCCAAATCCGGCTCTGCAGCCTGGTAGCTGGCATGCCTCACCTGACCGCCGCCCAATTGTGTTAAAGGTCATAGCTGTTTGAGTGGTCGCACCATGGTATGGGAAAGCGAGGGGCCCTGAGTAACACTGCAGTTGAGTGTTTGGGGACCGTCAGGTAGGTAGGCTTCACCATTGATTCTCATCTGAGCAATCTCAATTCACCTCAGGCATATCTAAAGGGCATACGGCCCATCCACTTAGTATAAGCCACGGTGTCTCTAGTTATTTAAGTGTTTGGCCCAGCTCTCTCTCTCTTAAGCCATACTGTCTCCATAGGGCTTATGAATCAACAGCGCCCCCACTCCGGCAGGCCTGTCATAAACCCTATGTTAGGTTTCTTCTCCAGCCCTCGTTACGCTGCAAAGTGTGACGAGTGGCGTGCTTCCGCATTCCAGCGCATTTCATTCATAGACTCATGTTTTGTTTACTTTTGCCATGTGCTTGGTGTTGTCGTAGTCACGTCATGTCTCCTCCTCCTTATTTCTTATTGGTTATGTTCTTCTCATTCATTTTGTGTAATTATCGTTTCCAGGTGTCGCTGATGTGATCTTGTTTCTGTCTTAATCAACTCTGTGTTTAAATACGCCACTCCGTCTCCGCTTCGGCGTGGAGTATTATTATAGTCTAGATTATTATGGCTTAGATTCCGTGCACTTTGTTCCGGTGATTTCCAGATCACCCTCCGAGCGTTAGGAAAGTAGATTCCAGTGTATTAAAGTTTAACCTTGCGATTTGTTCCGTGATTTCCAGATCACCTTTCGAGCGTTAGTCTATCGTTAATGAGTTTAAGTACATTTATGTTTATTATGTTGAGCGAAGTCCTTTATGTTTTGTTTTGTTTACCGTACCTAATAAACTGAACACTTTCCCCTGCAATTGCATCCTGCTCATCCCTTTCACCCTACGGGTCGTAACAGAATACTCCGCCAAAAAATGGATGCAGCGGGGAAAGCGACGCCACGCCACGCCATGCCCTGCCACGCTACAATGGAAATGCCTGCTATTAACTCTGTGTTTTTCCCTCAGTGGACTTTCATCTATTCTCCAGATGATTATGACGGCTTTGTCACTTGGCCACAATGTTTTTTTTTTTGCAGGCGCAGATTTATTTTTTGAGTTTGGAGGACCCCAAGCCTGACGAAGAACAGTGGTTTTACATTTCCCTCCTCTAATTATTTCAATTTTATCTTCTTTTGTTTTAGCTGCTGTTCTGTTGTGACTTATCTCTTCAAAGTTCACATACAGGCAGAGCCTATGAGAACCAGCAAGGAAAAAGCTAAATGCTAGATTGACGACCCAGGCAGCCAGTGTCTTTAAGATGACCCACTAGGCTATTGCCTGTCCAAACCTCTATTTGGACCCGGCGCTTACCCACGCAAATTGGCCCTCCCTGGCCACTTACGGCCAAAAACCATAAGTATCTGGCCTACATACCACTAACTGTCTACACCAGTTAGCCAAATGTGTATACTCCCTGCGTACCAAATTCAGTATCACTGTAGCTCATTAATTCTCTGCGGACTTGTATGGCCTTTGGTGTTCTTTCTCTCTTGCCAACAGTGAGGCACCGTGTCCCAATCATCCAGTCCTGCCACCCACTGGGACGACCTCGAGACCTGGCTGTGTGTCGTGACAACTGCGTTACTTCTCCAAGCTGCTGGTGACCTACAGCACCTAAGCAGAGAGCAGCTGGACGACGACATAAGCGGACAGACGGCCCACAATCTGATCCAGAACCCTAAAGGATGGGCAGAGATCATCGGGAGCCTCGCACACAACCTTGTCACCCAGGCACGACTCAGTGAAATGAGCAACGTCCACCTGGAGCAAGAAGCAGCAGCGCGCTCAAGCTCCAGAACAAGGAGGCCTGAATGAACCAGGCCAAGGCTCAAAGCTGCCTAGATCAGCATACTCCTCGAGACCCAGAACCGGTGCGGGACAGAAGGTGAAATGGACCCAGAGCTCCGAGAGGCAGTTGAAAAACTACAAAGGGCTGAGACCGAGCACAGAGAGCAGTTGGAGAGAGAATCCAGAGAGGAACTCAAGAGGAAACTCCAACAAGTGAAGCTCTCCCATCCAGAGCAGAAAGTGAACTGAAAAGAAAGGAACGCTAAGGTAAACCACCTGCTGGCGAGCCCAGCTGAAATCCATACTTCAGCACAACCAGGGTACACTTTCATAGATGGACTTAACACTGTTCACAGAGAACTGAACTGGTCATACCTTCTACAAAATGACCAGAGAAGTTAAACGCTCGCCACAGAGTTTTCCTTGACCAATGGGCGCAAGCCTCCCAGCCACCACTCCCTAATTCCAAAAAGGGGGGCAGAAGCCCACTGCTCAATGTGTCACCAGGCAGAATCCACAAGGCCTACGCCAAGCAGAGGACTGCTGCCGAAAAGGCTGTGGAAGAAACCACCCACTTACCCTGTCTCTGAGCTGGCCATAGAGGGTGCACAAACACACATCGAGATGGACCCTCAGCCTGAGGAAGCAAAGGCTGAGGACATTTAGGAGCCACCCGCTGTTCAATCAGTTTGATCCACTTGTCATCCATTCACCATGACGACTGTCATCCAACGATTTCCACACCCGGACATCCATGTCCGAAAGGGGGGACTGTAATGTCTGTACGTATCAAACTGATTACTGAATCAGCCTGGATCTAGCAAAGAAGTTTCTCTGTGTCTTTGAGCCATGAATCCTTTCCTGTAACCCCCCTCTGGTCTTCACCAGATGTCATCAGAATGCGACATGACCCCCCCCCCCCCCCCCTTCAGACACACACACACACACACACACACAAAGCACACACACACACACACACAATGGGAGATCTCTTTTCTATGTAACTGTAATGTAATGTAATATGTAATTATTCGATGTCCAAATAGTGTGATGTTTTCATGTTTGCATATTTTGTGTGTTTATGTAACATAACTATAATGATTTTAGATAGTTTTAACTTAGGATATTATTTTAAATGTCTGTAACCATGTTTTACTTGTAACATTCTTTACAAGACCATCGAATTTAGTATGAGGTTAATCATCTAGAGGTTAATCTTCAAATCCAACATCCTGATTGGCCCATAGCCCAAAGAGGCGTGTGTGTTGGTGTTGTCTTTAAAACAACACCACTCTTTGAAACTCTCTCTCTTCAGTCTCACTTCACTCTCTTCTTCAACTCTTCACTTCAACTTGACACTCTTTCCGGCTTCCTTTTCTTTTCTTTCCTTGTATATAGATGTACATATGTATGTTTTGCTTAGAGTTAGTCGTGTGTATCCATAGTTACATCTAGTTATTAAAATCTATTATCCCACGTTTGATTGTCTCTGTTTTGGTCACGTGATGAGTCCCTTAAACGCTGCGAGTCTAGCTACGCGCTCTGGAAATGGAGTTTCCTTCCTGGCCAGAAGGATAAACTCCCTCTTTAGAGTTAAAAATTCCAAACTAGACTACAGCTAATGCTAAAAGCTGATCTAGACCACATACATAGTCATAATTAATTATAATCCATTGTAGTTAATTATCTATATGTATATGTGCACATACATGAATTCCCTTTCATGGCTGATTTATATTTATAACTGGTCACAACACGCGTTAATTAAATATATAGATATATTTCACCCCATTCAAGCTAATTCCTTATATAAATTGGAGAATACATTTAAACGTGTTAAACATCTTTTAATTCGTTACATGAATTGTAACTGGTGGAGAATATTTTTAAACATTGCAGATTCATCCAATTTAGTACACATTCTGGTAGATAAGGCATGCATGCTTTAAAACTCGTCTCCTTTGAAATGGTGCGTTGAATCCAAGCATGCACTTCTGTTTTGTTTTTCATGTTTAAAGTTGATCCATTACATTATTCTGGTGGAAAAGAATAATGCTAGTAATGATTGATTTGTTACTTATTTTGGTGCAGTTTGCAGGCACGCTTTAAAACTCGTCTCCTTCAAAAAGGTGCTTTGAATCCAAGCGTGCGCTTCTGTTTCGTTTTCATGTTTAACGTTGATCCATTACATTATTCTGGCGGAAAAGAATAATGCTAATAATGATTGATTCGTTACAATAGTAAAATATCATGTTATAAAGAAGTGAAATTTGTTATATTAGATTGCATCAATTTCGCAGAAGCTGGAAATTCGTTGTATAGTGCTTTAGGTGCCTGAAGCGCACATATGTGTATGCATGTAGAGGACTGGTGAGAAAACATAATGTTACCACACATATGATGACAGATGACTTTCTTATGTTAAATTTGACTTTTTTTTCACATTTTCACACTTTATTTGGACATGATTTATGCTATTGTAAACAATCATATTCCGTGCTATTTTAGGTCAGAGACATATCTAACATATCATAGTATCATATCATGTTATAAAGAAGTGAAATGTGTTATATTGGAGCACGTCACTTAAGTGTAAATATGCGTTTTTTAGAAAAACACGTTTCCTTTGCTCGCAGACGTTTGAAATTCACTGTATAGTGCTTCAGTTGCCTGAAGCGCACACCCATGTGTATGCACATAGAGGACTGATGAGAAAACATAATGTTACCACATATATGATGATAGATGACTTTCTTCATGCTAAATTTCACCTTTTTTTCACGTTTTCACACTTTATTATGACATGATGTATGTTAATGTAAACAATCATATTTCGTGTTAGTTTAGGTCAGAGACATGTCTGACATATTACAGTATCGTATCATGTTGTAAAGAAGTGAAATTTTTTATATTAGATCGCATCACGGAAGTGTAAATATGCTTTTTTTTGTTTTTTTTAGAAAAACACGTTTCCTTTGCTCGCAGACGCTTGAAATTAGCTGTATAGTGCTTTAGTTGCCTAAAGCGCACACATGTGTATCATATTTCGTGTTATTTTAGGTCAGACACATGTCTAACATATCATAGTATCATACCATGTTATGATACTATGAGAGATTCCACATGTCTCAGACAAAAAATAACATGAAATAGTATTGTTTCAATTAAAATGAATAATGTAATAATAACATAAGAAAATGTGAAAAAAAGTCAAACTTAAAGTGATGAAAATAATCTTTCACCAAATCTGAGCTAATACTGTTTTTTTAATCAGACTTCTCTGTGCATACACATTGGTGCACTTCTCTAGAAACGCTAGACAACGAATTTCAAGCGTCTGCGAGCAAAGGAAACGTGTTTTTCTAACAAACGCATAATTTCTGTTCAGCGATGTACAGTACAATATCATATTTCAATTCTAGATTAGTTAATATGACAATATGAGAAGTTCCACATGTCTCTGACATTAAAAACATAAGAAATAGGATTATTTATATTAAAATGAATAATGTAATAATAAAGTAAGAAAATGTGAAAAAAAAGTCAAAATTAAAGTGAAGAAAGTCATTTTTCATCAAATGTGAGGTAACACTGTTTTTTCATCAGTCCTCTATGTGCATAGACATTGGTGCACTTCTCTTGCTGTAAACGCTAGACAACCAATTTCAAGCGGCTGCGAGCAAAGGAAACGTGTTTTTCTAACCTACGCATAATTTCTCTTCAGCGATGTACAGTACAATATCATATTTCAATTCTAGATTAGTTAATATGATACTATGAGAGGTTCCACATGTCTCTGACAAAAAAATAACATGAAATAGGATTGTTTCAATTAAAATGAATAATGTAATAACAAAGTAAGAAAATGTGAAAAAAAGTCAAACTTAAAGTGACGAAAATCATTTTTCATCAAATGTGAGGTAACACTCTGTTTCTTCATCAGTCCTCTATGTGCATAGACATCTCTTGCTTTAAACGCTAGACAACGAATTTCAAGGGTCTGTGAGCAAAGGAAACGTGTTTTTCTAACAAACACATAATTTCTCTTCAGCGATGTACACTACAATAACATATTTCAATTCTACATTACTTAATATAATAATATGAGAGGTTCCACATGGCTCTGACATTAAAAACATAAGAAATAAGATTATTTATATTAAAATGAATAATGTAATTATAAAGTAAGAAAATGTGAAAAAAAAGTCAAAATTAAAGTGAAGAAAGACATTTTACATCAAATGTGAGGTAACACTGATTTTTAATCAGTCTTCTCTGTGCATACACATATGTGAATAGTTATAACATAGACTTTATGTCAAAAATTGATTTATGACCCCCCTCACGTTGTGTAATTTATGGACTCGTGAAGGTCCCCATGTACATGTGTAATTTATGACAGTACATTTATGACTTTTTTCCTGTCCTCTGTCTGTGTGGAGTTGCATTTCCCAGGTGTGTTTATGTTTAACATTTCATAAAGTGATAGGTGCTAATGGGATGTGTGTGTGTGTGTGTGTGTGTGTGTGTGTGTGTGTGTGTGTGTGTGTGTGTGTGTGTGTGTGGGTGTGTTGGAAAGTATTGATTAAGTAAACAGCTGTGGTTAGAACGCAGAAGACGGTGTACGATACTCAGACGATGTGTGCTCCGCGAAGTCCTAAACCCTGAATGACTATGTGTGTGTGTGCTAATGGTTTGATCCCAGGATTTCACACTTTTTCACGCCCCCTACCCCCCTACAGCCCCCTGTGTGTGTGTGTGTGTTGAAAGCTATTGATTAAATAAACAGCCGTGGTTAGAATGCAGGAGACGCTGTATGATACTCAAACGGTGTCTGCTCCAACGAAGACCGAAACCATGAATGACTATGCGTGTGTGGTGCTAATGGTTTGATCCCAGGATTTCACACTTTTTCACACCCCCTACCCCCTACCGCCCCTGTGCGTGTGTGTGTGTGTGTGTGACCTGAGTCTAATGTTTAAACAAACAAAATGGTTAAAGAGCTATGGTTTGTATACTTATCTGTGTTTTTTTTAATTAGCGCAATTATGTGTTACAATGACTGCCCACGTGAACTCCTAAAGACCCTAGAAGCATAATTACGAACTCTCGTGAACGTCCCGTGAACGTGTGATTTATGACAATACATTTTATGACTTTTTCCTGTCTTCTGTCTGTGTGTGTGTGTGTGTGTGTGTGTGTGTGTGTGTGTGTGTGTGTATGTTAATGAGTTTTTACAGCGCGTTATGTGTGTGTGTGTTGAAACCTGCTGGATGAACAGGATGATTAAATAGTCGTTGTTATAACACAGAAGACACACTGCAAAGCTCACACGATGTCTGCTCCACGAACTCCTAAAAATGGTAGAAGTTCGCCGTCTGCCTCAACACCTAGAACTGGTGTTGAAATGAGTAAGGAAATAACTTATGCGCCACGGAAAAAACAAAACGTTAGTTTAACAAAGTGTCGTCATAACGATGTGGATGTCGTGAAGGCGTTTTTGTTTCGTTTGGAGCAGGGCGTTACCAGGTCCGAAGAACGGCTCTTAAGTCCGCCCCCGCATCACAACAATGATTAAAAACGCCTGCGGATTGGCACGTTCACTACATACATGCACAACGGCTCAAGAATCTACGTCTGTCTGCTGTTACAGCGATACGCCTGAGACCGCTCCGGCAGATCCTGATGATAATGCAACATCACTGGAAACACACCCCCAGACTTGCGACAACAGCTGGTTGGATAAATTTTGCATGGATCTGGGGTATCACAATATGACATTCCTTTCAATGCCGTACAGTAGCGCTGGAGCGATAGCCGGGTCAGCGGCCTATGCGAGGTTCGATGACACAGACGGCTGCACTCGCTCTGACGGCTTCAACCGGTCTGGCAAAGTACCTATTTAAACGACGTATTAGATGTGAGATTATCGACTTGTTGTATAAGATCATTAATGATGATGTTGATGTAAACGATTGTGTCGTTGACCCAAAACGTTTAACAAAACTCAAAAGACAAATATGTGTTGTGAGAGGAATGTCAAATGTGTGGACAGATATGATGCATATGTGCATTAATGCGGGCGAGCCGGTTTGTACAACTATCAGAAAAATACTAGACCTGATGACTGAATGTGGCAGCAGTATTAGAACTGCTGACATAACGTGTATGTGTGCTTATGTGACTGATTTATGCATAATGTTATCAAGAAAAGAAGAGAATGATGTTTGTGAAAGCGTCGAAAAATTTGTTGATTACATTGTCAAGAAAAACAGTGTAATGTGTATAAAATTTCTACAGCACCTCGATGCTGTATGATGTTGATTTCTTTCACCGAAATAAATTCTCAAACATTTAAAACATATGTGTTATTCTCTTGTGGAGTCTGAACCGTCAACATGTCCGAAGAAATGAAAAAAATTTATTACAAACCTTCTAATCCGGGGTCTTTAGGAGGTAAAATCTGTTTATCCGGAAAACCGCATATCTAATTACACAACCAGATTGGCGAAAGCTATAAATTTAAAAGGGGAATGGCAAGTGGGGTTAATCGAATTTGAATACCCTGTGTCGTGGTACACATTTAATTTTGCAGATACTACGTTCATTTTCAGCTATGATGAAACAAAGTCATCAGATAGCAAGAATCACATCACCGAATATCATGTTGTCCCCAAAGAGGTTTTCACCACCGGCGATCGGAAGACGTCAAACATACCTTACACATTAAAGACAGGGTATTATAAGGATGTACTTTTTTTTGATCAGGGGGATCAACGCAAACCTACCTTCGGGGGGTGAGTCTCGGTTATGACCATATTAAAAACAAAGTGTTTCTGAAAGCCCCTCCGAAGACGTCATTGACAATTTATGTAAAACTGGCTAATATTTTAGGTTTAAAACCAGGCATTGCTATAGAAACTTGTAATCAAAATCATGAAAAACACATAGTAGGGCATATACCTGTGACTAGTGATAGTAGGGCATATACCTGCCCCCTATCAGGCGGACATAAATGGGGGTTCTACATCATGTATATATATATATACACAGATATTATAGAATATCAATCAGTTGGTGAACACCACGTACCACTACTACGTTGTGTGCATATAGACGGTGATATTAATAAGAATATTACTGTTAGATATGATAGACCGCATTACCTGTCAGTTAACAAATCGTCCATCACAGAAATACCTATACAGGTGAAAGATGACCAAAATCAAGACGTACCTTTCAGTTACGGGAAAGTGTGTGTTAAGCTACACTTTAGACCTGTGAAACAATTTGTTTAAATATGGTGTATCTCAATAACATGAACAACATCGATCCCATGCATTATGTGGCCTATTACCAGAATCAAGCTGGAAATGGACTCCCGGGGTATGCCGGTGGGGGGGGTTATGTATGGGGCCGGCTTGGGCAGTATGTTTAGGGGACTCTTTAGAATGGCCATACCTTTGCTAAAACGAGGATTTAGCATAGCCAAGCCGCATCTTAAATCAGATGCAAAAAACATACTAAGCGATGTTGTTACCAACACGTTATCACAGTCTTTTAATGACGGTGATACTCAAGACGGCTCCAGGCTGATGGCTATGGCTCGCAATAGAACAGCTAGACCACCAGGGGTTCGGAGGAGTGGTCAAGCACGGAAAAAAACAAAACACGCTGTTAAGAATGCGTCAGTTGTAAAGACAACAAAAACAACAAAAAGACCAAAGACCCGTGTTAAAACAATATTTTAGATCATGGCTTTACTACACAACATGTCAGAAGAATGTTTAAAAAACGAACTGGATCTGTTCACAGTACCGATGACTTAAACAGCTATTGAAAAAAATACTTATATAGAAGTACCACCATTATCAGCCATATCGGACTCATCACCACTGGAATTTTTTATAGCGGGGACTGGAGAGGATTATGTAGACGTAAACAAAACGCTGGTATTTTTGCATCTCAAAATCACTAATGCTGACGGCACTGATATTGTGGACGGAGCACCCGTGGGCCTTATTAATTATCCAGGCGCTACTATATTTTCACAAGTGGATGTGTCATTAGGAGACTGCCTTATATCACAGAGCTCTAGCACATACCCTTATCGCTGTATAATAGAGTGTCTTACCAATTATGGTAGAGACATGCTTGAAACACTTTTCTCTGCGACATTGTTTTACAAAGACACGGCGGGGCATATGGATGTATCAGACCCCGCAGGTGGTAATCACGGGCTCACAAAAAGAGCTGCTTTCACCATTGCGAGCAATGCTGTGGAACTTCTTGCTCCTGTTCACAGTGATGTTTTCTTTCAAGAAAAACTTATGCTTAACGGCGTGGACATTAAAATTCGCATGACAAGAGTTAAAGACGAATTCTGCTTGATGAGGAGCGACGCTACATATTATAAGCTAAATATTCTATCAGCCTCACTATTTGTAAAAAAAGTGTCTGTATCACCGGCTGTAAGATTGGGACATGCAAAGACATTGTTAATGACGACCGCAAAATACCCTATCAATCGTGTGTGTCTGAAAAATTTTTCAATTCCTGCAGGCTCGCGTGTCTGCACTCAAGAAAATTTATTCTTGGGAACCATGCCAAAATCGGTGGTTCTAGCGATGGTCGATAATGATGCGTTTACAGGAGCTTATAATAAAAATCCATTTGCTTTTAAAAACTATGACCTAGAATTTTTGGCTATTTATCTGGATGGTCAGCAACACCCCGCGAAGCCTCTACAACCAGAATATGAAAGTGGCTCTGCAGTATGTGAATTTTATCAGTTAGCGCTGGCTTCTGGAAAACATCTTAAAAACCAACCTCTTTCAATAGACAGGGAGGATTTTCTACACGGGTATACCCTGTAAGCATTCAATCTCACACCAGACGAGGAGTGTGGCCAACACATTTCGCTTATCAAGTCTGGAAATATCAGACTAGAAGCCTGTTTTAGAAAGCCGCTACCCAGAACGATTAATTTGATTGTTTATGCCATATTCGACAGCATAATTGAAGTGTCAAATCGTAGACAGATCCTGGTTGACTACTATTAATATGTAAAATAAAAAATGGACACTGTCGAACTTACGGCCATCATGAACAAGATCTTATGCAACACACATTTTCTCGGGGTGCTCGCGTGTGACTATATCTTCCAAAAGATCCTTTAAGAAAATTACCCGGTATGGTAGTGATAAACACACCCATCAGGGCTCCCAGGTGAACACTGGCTGGCCATCTACATAAATGAAGATGGGTTGGGGTGTTTTTTCGACAGCTTTGGTATTAAACCAGATTACTCTCGTTTTCCGTCACTTATTAAAAACTTTCTAAACCGCAATTCTAGCGTTGTACAATATTCATCAGTCCAAGATTTTTCATCAGATACATGCGGGCAGCGTTGTGTGTTCTTTCTTTACCATATGTCAAAGGGTTAATCATATGATTATGATTATGTGATGAGTCTGTATACCGGTGATTTTATTAAAAATGACAAAAAGGTATCTGCTTTTGTGAAAAAACTAAAACAGACTCGTTGTAATGAAAATGTTTTCAAATGTGTACGCTGTGTTCAGACGTGTGAAATGTTTATTTCACATTTTTCAAATAAACAACAACTAAAGAATAGAAACTATTAAGAATAGAAAATGTTTCCTATTTTCAAAAAATAGGAAACACAGAACATACAAAAAACTCTGAGATTAATATTTCAGCCACTGACTTGGGTCGAGAGATGGCAAGCTGAATAATGTAGGGTCGTCTGAATAATTTGAGCGTGATGCTGGTGCGTTCTGTCCTTTTTTACTCTTCTTAGATACGCTGGTTATAATAGGAGTCGTATTGTTTTTGAAAGAGTTAATAACTTGTCTGACATAACGATTCAGCAACGTTGAGTATGGTATATTTAAAATAGAAAAAGCCTGCAGAAACTCGTTCCAGCCAATAGGTTTCCATGCATCAGAAACCTTTTGTGGAGCTGTGACACCTTTGACTAAATAGAGCATGTGTGAACCGTGGATTGTTCGGCCTTTAAACACAAACTCCCCCGGCTCAGCCCAAGATGCGACAGCTTTAGATTTAGACATTTTATCTAAAATGTAACGAGTGTTTTTTACACTCCTCTGTGGAACGTTCTTCAAAATGTTGACCACAACAGTATCTGAAATATCATAAATGCCCACACCCGCCACAGAGGACTGGTCTTCTTTTTCAACACCGTCAGGTTGTGGGAGTGTTAATGTTAACGTGTTGGTTTCACGGTCCCCCTGTCTTGCAATTGTTAAAAACCATAGTAACGTATTTGTGTACAGCTTCGCCTTTTCATAATCGTCCAAATCAAATCTGTACAAAATACTTCTTATAGTCGCGTCCAAATCATTCTCCACAACACGCTGAATAGTCTCGGGTGGGGGATTGGTCATTAGTTTATTCATTTGATGCTGGGGTACTAAAACATCTTCTCTGCATACTCCATCCCCCCCATGTTATCTAGAAACGACCAGACTGCTGATAAATGGTATTGCTACACTTAATAGCAGTAGTAGAAAACCTCCCTGCTGATTTATCAGATGTCTTTTTCTTTTAACAGTTATTTTCTTATCAGCCACAAGCTTCAGAGCTCTTTTATTCCTTCTCAGCTTGCAGTACTGTGGCGCCGTGAGCGGAATATTCCCATGGAGAACGTTAAGAGCCACTTCACACAAGGTCGCAATGAGTTCATCTGCGGCAGACTATAAAATAACCCGTCTCTGGTTGGGTGTTGCGTTTAATAATATTTTTAAAAGAGGCATGTTTCTACAAAGTCTATCCGAAATTTTTTTCACAATCCAACACTTTTTCCCCAACTACCTTCTTTTCTGTATGTATACAACAGGATTCGTTGGGAGTAAATCTGTTCTGAGTCGATAGTGTTCGGGTGTATTTGTTTTATAATCAATCATTAGGTAACCAAAAGGTTTGTTGGTAGCATCTTGATAACATTCCATAAAAAAATTTGTGTTACCGGGGTACATTTGCCTTCCTAGTACACTAACTTGGTTGATGTCTCTAGGGTTTTTAAACAACAACAGATAATTTGTGTTTAAGCTGATAGTCCTGCTGGATTTACCCTGGCAAAATTAATTCTGTATGATATAAATAGCACTAAGGTTTCTATGGTGAACATACTGTGTGAACACCTTCTCCACCTCGTTGCTCCCGCTGGCCTCTTTCATCAGATCATCCAGGATTAACAAATTAGTTTTGTTGACTGGGAACAAATCATCATTGTTTAGAGTCTGTGGTAGTCCTTCAATAAAATTTATTTTGTACATTTTCAATAATTCGTCATACAACGGTTGCCAACAATCATGAATATATATATAATGTTTTCAATTTTTTTAGAAATCAGCTGTACAGCATTTTGCAACAACATTTTTACAAAATATGACTTTCCCAAGTTTGAAGGGCCGCTTATCACACATGAAAATGGGTGCTGTAATCTGAAATCAAAACCATCAGTGTCTCGAACACCCCTGTGTCCAAAAAGCCTGTCAAAACCCATATGGGATTGTTGTGAAATCAGGGAGGAGCACACATTTGTTGTACACTACCTTAAACTTTTTGACGACTGTCCTATTGTGAAGTGTGAAGTGTTTTTTTATCTCTCACAATACTGTCGGAGTGTGCCAGTATATGACGACTGTTATCACCCGCCACGACATAGTGATCAACAAGCTCGATCAGCGTGTCTAACCTAATGGCTTTTGAGTTTACGGCATTGAGCGTGATACCCTTGACCTTCATACAAACATCCCACTTAGCAGTATGGTAGCCATATGTTTTCGGACCCCCTGAAAAAAACTCTACAATATGGTCGCCACCCCCAACTTCATCAGTCAGATTGCCGAGGTAAGGACCCAATGAAGGATCCCAGTCACCATCTCTAGATGTAATGATGACGCTGTCTGTGTCACTGTACAACAATCTATCACCCAAATTGTCCATTAGATCATACAGTTCTAGACGGGCATGCGCTGTTGTAAACACACCAAGAAAGATGTTAATGTCGCGGGTCTGCCCACATTTACCATCAGTGTAACACCACTGTATTAGAGCAACAGTGTCTGACATGAACGAGAAGTGTTTAACGTCGTATCCGCCGCCAAAAATGTGTTGGGTGAACTGCTCAGGATCTGAAAGCAATTCCGTACACGGCAAATTTTCACGCATAGAGAATCACCCCCAAAGCGAGTTCAACAGAAGTTTATTAATAGACCGACGTGCGGGGTTAAGACTTATCTTGTCGTGATTCAGCTTAATACCCTCTTTTTCAAAGTAATCGGCGATGCATGCCTCTTTGTCTGCGTCTGTTAGAACGTGTGCGGGGAATCCACTGGCCTCTTGTTTGTACTTTAAAAACGTTTTAACATAATCACAAAACAAGGTTTCCGAACGCTGAGGAAAATGCCACACTTCGTCCACCTTCATGACAACATACCCCTTCTCCACAGCCTTTAACAACTCAGTACTAGACCAACAACCTGAAATGGCCCTTTCCTCATCATCATGTCTACACGGGGGTGTCTGATTCTGCTGATCAGCACATGTGCGGCAGAGCGGGAACATAAGAACATAGGGAAGGACGGGGTGAAGCAGCTTTCTCGGCGGTAGCACCGTGGCTTTGACAAATCCATAATAATTTTCAAGAGGTTCAAAATCCTTAAAAATTATTTGGGGATACCCTATGGGATAGCATTTCTTGGCCTGGCAAAACGGATACAAGCTTGTAAAGTCGACATGGCGTATTTTCTCACCAACGTCAACTTTATGATATAATTTGTACGCATTAGTACGACCGCCAAATAAGGCATCACGTGGTTTCAATCTCTCAGGATGCGTGTATGTGGCCATAAACGCCATTACATCATCAGTCTGTATAGCTTTGTTCCAATCACACTCCTACATCACCTCCACATCCAAGCCATATGCACGCATTAAAATTTCCAACTTATCATAAAGCTGCCTTCTGAGTTTACCGTAAGGCACTTTTGATAAGGGGTGTTTGTGATTGGCATTATAAAGACATTCATGTCCGTGAAACATACAGCTGTTGAATTCAAACGCTTTTTTTATAATACCCATCGAGATGGTATTTACCAATCATCATCTCACCTTGGTTTAACGCATGTTGAATATCCAGCCCGCGTGTTGTTTTAACATACTCAAGCCATTCGATGGAAATGTTTGAGTATGTCTTGTTCTGGTTTGTGTACACTTTGTTATGTGTCAGAGCCAGTGTGTCTTTTGGCAGAAAGTGTGTTTTATACACAGCCATGCAGCAGGCCGCCAAGGTAGTATATCTAAACGGATCGAGTTTGGTGCATTGAATGAACTCATAACGGTACTTCATATATGTTTCCCTGAGTAAAACAACATCGTTCCTATGTACATACTAAGTTCTTTTTTAAAATCAAACACTTTGCCCGATACTGTTGCATACCACTCGTCAAACAGAGCCCTCTCTTTGTCAGACATTGTCTCATAGCCGTAGAAGTGTCTGTCCGGGTATGGTCCTATATAATCCTCATTTTCTATTCTGTTGAAAATGTGTGGAAAATAACCTTTCTCTACACAGTTTAGATTTAACGCTGCAGGTGTCATTGCCAGACGCATGGGTATAAATGAATAATTGTCGATAAAGCGCTGCTTGAATGTTGCGGCATACATTAGAATTACTCAGCAGCCTTGCATCGTGATTTTAAGCGTATGTCCTGCATTAGTGAAATATTCCAAAAGTATAAAGTTATCAAAACCAGAAGCATTGTGGGCTATCCATGTGAAATTCTGATAACGCGGTCGTCTAAACTTTTTAACGAGTCTTTCTATGCAATCTGGACCAGCGGCTGTGAACTCTTCCCCTTTAAATGTGATTGCACATACAAAATTAGCATTATGTTTACCATTTACATACTGTGTGTCAAAATCATAGAATATGTACTTGTTGCTAGGTGGTTCGAACTTTGTTGGCTGTATAAAACACTGGTGCACGCCGTCATTAACCGTTTCAGCACGACAGTGGATACACACATCGGCACTACACTTGTGTTTTTTGGGGTTTGTGGCACTGACATGATAATGCCTATTACATTTTTGATAGTATTCCGTGACATCGCATTGCGCATGCTGTTGACCTAATGATGGCTGTTTATGCGCGTAGTAACAATAGTCAGATTTGCAGTACCGTGAGCAATTGACGCATCGTCTTGTTTTGACGGGTTGTTATAACAATCAGGGTCATTGCAGCTATCACACACGTATTTGCAACGATGATCTCTACGACTAGTAAATCCGTGATAACAGTAGTCACACACATATGGAGTACCTATGAACGCATTCAGTTTCTTAATCATAAAATAGTGACCATTGTGCAGATACAAAACACTGTCTTGTGATGACGTGCATCGCTGGACATATACTTTTCCAGCATACCGGCGCTTGATCTGTGGAAGACCACTATTTTTATGCTTAACATCTGCTCAAACCGTGTGATATCATTAAACCCTATCTTATATTGTTCCGAATACCCTGCAGCCTTCTGCAACGATGCTGCTATGGTGTGTAGATCTGTAAATGATTTTTGTGGATTTAGAAAATGCACCAAACAGATTGCAAAACACAAATTATTCATCATGTTTACTGGACAGAACAGATTCATCCTATTCCTACTGATTACCTCGTTATGGGTGAGATCGCGCACTTTTCGATATCCACCCCCATGTTTACCCCGCGCTATAGCCACTTTTAGATCTAATCTATCGTCAACCCGCACATCTGTGTTACTCTGCATAATCTTCTCGAGCTGGTTTGTGAAGACATCCACATAGTAGTCATTGTTAGGTGTCAAGACAGCATTAACATCAGAGTTTAGACTAGGACCACTCATCGTTATGTTGATCAACCCACCGTCCCCAGCCAGCTGTCTGGAAAACAACACTATTTCGCCCAAAATTTCGTGTAGAAATATAGCGTATGCAGCTAAATCTACGGCTGGTAGCACCCTCAGATTTATACGCCGACGTATCTCCAGACTATTGATTCTGGGTCTCACCACAACCGTATAGCCACCGATATCACCACCCTCTCTTGCAAGTTTGTTAATATCATCGGGTGTTAACCCCATATTTTGTGTTGTGTCGAATGAATGATGCGATTGACCATCTGCACACCCATCCCCCGTTGTGAATTTAAAATGTCAAATGAGTCTAATGCCGAATTTGGATGTTGTTCTGTCCGGCCAACAGACATTGATCTCACCAACGTGTCATTTGTAGACGCAGCTCTATTCATACCCTCTATCGTCTGAATTAAATAACGCAATGTTTCGGTGTTGGTACACTGTTCGTTGATGTCGTCTTGTCTAAATCTAGATGCTCGACCGTGATCACAACCATCCTCATCCCGACAACGTTTTGCCATTTAAAAAAAAAAAAGAAATTTATTTAAACAAACACGTATGGGTGTGCACAAAATAACTAATGAAATAAACCCTGATAAACAGTAAAACAACAACCTTGATAAAAGTAAAACAAGAACACTGGTAATCAGTAAACAAGAACTCTACCAAGCAATGACTATCACACACAAACTATCACTAACAAACTAACACTAATTACACATTCTAATAGTAAAGGCACAATTTATAACGATGGGGTTTTATATATATATATATATATATATATATATATATATATATATATATATATATATATATATATATATATATATATTTCGTTTTAGCGAAACAGACATTATATGGACAACCGACCCGTCGAATAGCAGTGGATCTGAAAACTAACAACTGATTTGTTAAAAGAGATTATTTAAAAAAACAAATCTCTTTTAACAAATCAGTTGTTAGTTTTCAGATCCACTGCTATTCGACGGGTCGGTTGTCCATATAATGTCTGTTTCGCTAAAACGTGGTTAAAATATATCGTGTGTTGTTGGTGTGTAGAGGCTAAATTCCGAGCATGACATTCCTGCTTCTTTTCAAAGGTATCCAAGCGTTGGTTAACGCTAATACCATGGTCGTGAACACGTTCCTCGATGGTTTTTAAACGGTCCTCAATGGGTTTGAGACAATCCCGTATCACGTCGATTAAACGTTGATTAATGTTTTCTGATTCCCGTCTGTATGCCTCCTGATTTGAAGGTAGAACCTGTGTGTCGACACCCATGGGTTGCGTTTCTTACACCTTGTGCGGTCGTGCTGGGCTAAACTCGGCCGCGTCCCAAGATTCCAACAGCTTGTCACCCCAGCTAAAATCATCAATCGTATTGTCATCAGAGGGCTTATTCGCAAATGTCTCTGTGGAAAAAAGAACATATGGTTATCATATTAATTAGGAAAAGATAAAACAACATTTTTAACAGAATTGCGCATATGCTACACACCATCTGACGCGCCGCTCGAATGTCTCCCCCGTTTCCGTTCTGGCTCTGTCGATGGGGATTCTGAATTAACTTCACACCCAGCAGTCAACACGTGGATCTGTGCTTGTGTAATCTCTTCAAGCTTAGCTGCTCTGCGTTTTTTAACACCGCAACAACTTTTAGACCGTGCTGTCTGATTATCGTTTCCAGATACACCAACCTTGTTTACAAGGTTTGATAAACCTACTGGGTGAAAACAATCATATGACATAAGTACATTTTAAAACATTTTTCAACATTCATGTAAACATTACATCATTACAAAACCACATACTGAGTGGGGGGTTATTCACACTCTCTCGTGGTGACACATGTTCTGAGACCAGACTATCATACGGCTTCGATCCTATGGACAGACAAATAACAGACACATTAACTCTATACATAACATCATACATTATAAACATGATGTGAAAATGTGTATAAAATTTTATACATACAGCTCGCTTGGTTCAGGAAACAAATCTCACAAGCAATAGCATCAATTTCGTTCACATCACCTGGATCGTTAGAGAACCTGTTTAAGCATTTTTACCTCAGAACAGCGACTCATAAATTCTTAACAACAACAATAATAAATACATGATAATAAAATATACTTACTGTTAAGATAGACGGCCATCTTCACTTGAAACAATCTTACAATCAAATCAACAAAAGTTTTCGAAAAAAGTAGCTTTTAGTTCTCTTTAGTGGAGAGCTAAGTTTCACTACACAGACGATCCACGCATTGATCCGACGGCATACCTGACACGGGGTATTTAACAGCATTTCTCATAACACACACACATAACGCGTTGTAAAACTCATTAACATACACACACACACAGACAGAAGACAGGAAAAAGTCATAAAATGTATTGTCATAAATCACACGTTCACGGGACATTCATGAGAGTTCGTAATTATGCTTCTAGGGTCTCTAGGAGTTCACGGGGGCAGTCATTGTAACACATAATTGTGCTAATTAAAAAAAACACAGATAAGTATACAAAGCACAGCTCTTTAACCATTTTGTTTGTTTAAACATTAGATTCAGGTCACACACACACACACACACACACACACACACACACACACACACACACACACAGGGGGCTATAGGGGGTTAGGAGGTGTTAAAAAGTGTGAAATCCTGGGATCAACCCATTAGCACACACACACATATAGTCATTCATGGTTTAGGACTTCGTGGAGCACACATCGTCTGAGTATCGTACACCGTCTCCTGCGTTCTAACCATGGTTGTTTATTTAATCAATAACTTTCAACACACACACACACACACACACACACACACACACACACACACACACACACACGCACATCCCATTAGCACCTATCACTTCGTGAAATGTTAAACATACACACACCTGGGAAATGCAACTCCACACAGACAGAGGACAGGAAAAAAGTCATAAATGTACTGTCATAAATTACACATGTACATGGGGACCTTCACGAGTCCATAAATTACACAACATGAGGGGGGTCATAAATCAATTTTTGACATAAAGTCTATGTTATAACTACTAACGCTAGACAACGAATTTCAATCGTCTGCGAGCAAAGGAAACGTGTTTTTCTAACAAACGCATATTTTCACTTCAGCGATGTACACTACAATAACATATTTCAATTCCAGATTACTTAATATGATACTTTGAGAGGTTCCACATGTCTCTGCCCTAAAATGATAAAAAATATCATTCAGCTACCACTGCTCCACTGCTCATCAAAATGAGTTCTAGTCTTCTTCTTTTCCTTTCAGCTGTTCTCTTCAGAGGTTCCCCACAGCGAATCATCTGCCTCCATCTAGCCCTATCCCCTGCAGCCTCTTCTCTCAGACCGACTACCTTCATGTCCTCCTTCACTACATCCATAAACCTCCTCTTTGGTCTTCCTCTCGGCCTCCTGCCTGGCAGCTCTAACCTCAGCATCCTTTTACCGATATATTCACTCTCCCTCCTCTGAACATGTCCAAACCATCTCAGTGCAACTGTCTCCAAACCATACAACATCGCTGGTCTCACTACTGTCCTGTACATCTTTCCTTTCATTCTTGCTGGTACTCTTTTATCACACAACAGATCTGACACTTTTCTCCACCCATTCCAACCTGCCTGCACACGCTTCTTCACCTCTTTTCCACACTCCCCGTTGCTCTGGACTGTTGACCCTAAGTACTTGAAATCATGCACCTTCTTTATCTCTTCTCCCTGTATCCTCACTGTTCCACTTGGATCCCTCTCATTCACACACATGTATTCTGTCTTGCTGCGACTAACCTTCATTCCTCTTCTCTCCAGAGCAAACCTCCACCTCTCTAGAGTTTCCTCCAGCTGCTCCCTGCTCTCACTACAGATCACAATGTCATCCGCAAACATCATAGTCCATGGAGATTCCTGTCTGACCTCATCTGTCAGCCTGTCCATCACCACCGCAAACAAGAAGGGGCTCAGAGCCGATACTTGATGCAGTCCCACCTTCACCGTGAACTCCTCTGTCACACCTACCGCACACCTTACCATTGTCCTACTGCTCCCATACATATCCTGCACCACTCTAACATACTTCTCTGCCACTCCAGATCTCCTCATACAATACCAGACCTCCTCATACAATAAAAAAAAAAAGAGTTCTAGTCTGAAGTCTGCAAAATTAAAAATCCAAGCAGCAAAGATTAATTCTTCTCCCTTCCGGAATAGCTTTTCTTAATATCCTTCTGGTGAACAGAAAAAGTCCTCTATTCTAGGGCTATGTGTGGTGTACTGTACACTAACCTAATATGTTCAAATCCCATCTGTGCTAACAAGTGATAATCCCAATAATACGGAAATAAAAATCACGTATATGAGGTTGAGATCTAGGCATGTATTACATTTCCCACTAACTTTTATTTAAAACAATCTATTGAATTTATGTTCTTTACTGTGTACAACAATACTGTTTAGTTCAAAGGGTAGAAGTGCATACGACTCACTCTCTCCACCCTTTTTCCCCTTATTAACTTGTACTGTGTAATTCTTATCCAGCCGTACCACACTCAAAAAATTATTCAGGCCCTTCATAGATATGACGTTAAGCATTCCTCCTCCTCCAAACACGGCAAGTTGAGTTGATGCCAAAGAGCTTGATTTTGGTCCCATTTGACCACAACACTTTCACCCAGTTCTCCTCTGAATCATTCAGGCAAACTTCAGACGGGCCTGTACATGTGCTTTCTTGAGCAGGGGGACCTTGCGGGCGCTGCAGGATTTCAGTCCTTCACGGCGTAGTGTGTTACCAATTGTTTTCTTGGTGACTATGGTCCCAGCTGCCTTGAGATCATTAACAAGATCCTCCCGTGTAGTTCTGGGCTGATTCCTCACCGTTCTCATGATCATTGAAACTCCACGAGGTGAGATCTTGCATGGAGCCCCAGACCGAGGGAGACTGACAGTTATTTTGTGTTTCTTCCATTTGTGAATAATCGCACCAACTGTTGTCACCTTCTCACCAAGCTGCTTGGCGATGGTCTTGTAGCCCATTCCAGCCTTGTGTAGGTCTACAATCTTGTCCCTGACATCCTTGGACAGCTCTTTGGTCTTGGACATAGTGGAGAGTTTGGAATCTGATTGATTGATTGCTTCTGTGGACAGGTGTCTTTTATACAGGTAACGATTGATACCTGCTGATTGATAGGGGATCAAATACTTATTTCACTCATTAAAATGCAAATTAATTTATAACTTTTTTGAAATGCATTTTTCTGGATTTTTTTGTTGTTATTCTGTCTCTCACTGTTAAAATACACCTACAATTAAAATTATAGACTGATCATTTCTTTGTCAGTGGGCAAACGTACAAAATCAGCAGGGGATCAAATACTTTTTTCCCCCACTGTGTGTGTATATATATAATTAACATAATACATATGTATTATTAATTTAATCATAACATAAAATGTATCATCTATGAGCATTTTTTTAAAATTCACTTTATAAATGTATCCATTTCACTTAAACTGTGTTTGATCAAATTAAGTTGGTCAAACTCAATTACATTCCATTACATGAATCAGTTTTTTATAAGCTGGGGCTATACATATTTACTGGATGAAAATCTGCCCTCAATTAAATTGTGTTCATCCAATGAATTATTTTTTAGTGCAGTTATCTGCTTTTCTGAGGTAACGCAGGCTGCTGCACACTCAGTGTGCTTTTCAAATGTTTCCCTTCTTGGACCTTCAGCCCAATGTTCAATATAAGACGTAATATACAAAACTTCTCCTACTATTGGTAAGATAAAAATTGGTTTAAATGGATCTCCTCCCCTATATACTACTGTAAGAAAAAAAGAAGATGTGGATGTCGAAGATCTCAATGAAGAATAACTTTATTGCAGCATGGCAGTGGCAAAGTACATGAAGCACTTCGGGTTCATCGGAGTCAAAGTGAACCCCGAACAATATCAGACCTTTTATACTGTATTTCAAACCAGGTTTGCTGCATGTAATGTAAATGAAGTTTCACTCTAAATGTAAATTAAGGATAGCATTTGACGTGATCACTTTCTGTTCTCACAGTACTGATGTCATTACAGGTGTGACCCCCAAATGAGGTGATAGGATTGTCTAGACAGATGTTTTTCTGAATGATAATTACAGTCACGTAACCCTTTGTTCAGGGATGGTTCTTGATGTCCCACTGCCGCTCCCATGCTATAACTGATTGAATGTCGCTTTAGGTGGTATTATACACATATTGCTGAGACAGAGTTCTATTTTACCTTTGATAATTACGCCTTTTTCAAGGATGAGCTTTTCCAACAACTACCTTGGAGTGGAATCTGTTTAGAGGCCGTCTGTAATTTCTTACACTACTGTACATATAAGTTCATAGAGTACTCTGTAAAAATTAAGTCGAGCTCCTCTGAGAGTGTGTCCCTTTGGGGAGTATCAACACAAACTGATATACTGGGCTTATTACTTCATTATTTGTCCAGAAAAGATTTCACTCGAAACTCAATTACTTTAAAGTTACTTGCAAACCGATTTCCCCTATGATTTACTACTGCACGAATTCCAGTTCTAATTACCACTACACCAAAAGGATGTATAAATTCTCTATATGACCATGTATCCTATAATCTGGGGTAAAACCTCCTTGTATGAAAAAATGTTAAACAGAGATGTTAACTGCTCTTCTTTAGTTGATCTACACTTTTGTTTCTTTTTACCTCTGTGCTTAGGAGGCATGAAAAGGCACTTAATGTATGGGATATTGTTAGGTTCCCTCTCCCGCTCTCTCGCTGCGAAGCTAGCGAGTGGCATACTTCCGCATTCCACTGAGCGCATTCCAGCGCTATTCATAAAAACCCTCTGGACTGTCATTCATGAACTCTCGTTTTGTTTATCTCTGCCGTGTGCATATGCTTTGGTTTGTGTCATGTCTCCGCCTCCCGTGTTCTACCATGTGCTCATGTTTTGGTTCGTGTCATGTCTCCGCCTCCTTAGTTCTTACTGGTTCATGTTCTTCTCATTCATGCTGTGTGATCATTGGTTTCAGGTGGCAATGATTTGTATGTGTTTAAATACGCCGCTCCATTTCCGCTTCGGGGCGGAGTATTAGTTTAGTTTAGTTTAGTGTTAACCTAGAGATAAGAGTAGCTTTTTGTTAGTGGTTCCCAAACCACCTCCTTGCCTGTCTTTTGTTTCCTAACTCGTTGTTCGTGGTTCCCAAACCACCTCCTTGCCTGTGTTTAATCTCATCGCTCAGTGTTTGTGGTTCCCAAACCACCTTCTTGCCTCACGTATTTTTCCCTGTGTTTTTTGGATTACTACCTTTTTGGATTACTGCCTCTTCGGCTAAGTAAACTCTCATTTTGAATTATTGTTACGCTTTTTGTGGATGGATTATGTTTGACGGTGTTTTGTGTGTGCCTTTACTTTTGAACTTCCTGTTCCGAATAAACTGACGTTTCCCCTGCGCATGCATCCTGACTCCCTCGTCCTACTACACACCACGTGTCGTAACAGATATAGGTGAAAAGTCCAAATAGACTCCCTTCTCCATGCTCTAAGCGCCTGGCTTATTAATTTCTCAACAAAGGAGAATGACCAAACAATCTGCAAAACCAATATCTTGTAATATTTTTTTTGTTCTAGTATTACCCACAGGAATAACACTTTTCCAACTTTCCATAAATAATTTTTCACTTTTATCTAAAATGCACATTCACATAAACATACACTGGCGCGTACACACACACAGCCACAGATTAGAACACACACACAAAATCCTTCTCTCTGCGTTCCACACACACACAACCACAGATTAGAACACACACACAAAATCCTTCTCTCTGTGTTCCACACACACACAGGCACAGATAAGGACACACACGCAGGCGCACACGCAGGGCCCTGTCATTCACTCTCTGTTTTGTGTGTGCCTTTACTTTTGAACTTCCTGTTCCGAATAAACTGACGTTTCCCCTGCGCATGCATCCTGACTCCCTCGTCCTACTACACACCACGTGTCGTAACAGAATACTCCGCCAAAAAAATGGGTGCAGCGGGGAAAGCGAGGGCACGCCACGCCACGCCATGCCACGCCACATTTAATATGCCTGCTTATAATTCTATGTTTTTTCCTCAGTGGACTTTCGTTCATCCCCCGGACAAGTATGACGGCTTTTCCACTTGGCCACAATGCTTCGTTTTGCAGGCACAATTTTATTTTTTGAGTTTGGAGGACCCCAAACCCGACAAAGAAGAGTGGTTGGGGTTCCTCCTCTCTCGTCTGGTCGGCTCCGCTCGCCAATGGGCGGAGCTTCACCTTGCCAGTAGATCCACGCAGCTCAAAACAGTTTCAGGCTTTGTGGATCTACTGGTCCAGGAAGCCCAGACTTCCAACCTGACCTCAGGACCTTTTTGGGGAAGGACCATCTGGGCGACTGACCTAGTCAAACATTCCTGGAGTTTTATGAGAGTAAGGTGGCTAATGTGGTGGCCTGCACCTCTCATCCCCTAACCCAGGAGTGTGCCACCGAGGGATGCACCCGACCAGCCATCCTGCAGTGCCCCACCTGCAGGAACCAGGGAGTAAGGAGCAGCTACTTCTGCTCCCAAGGCTGTTTTAAGGGCAGCTGGCGGGTGCATAAATGGCTCCACAGGCGGGCACCCTCAGAGCTCCAGCAGGAGGCCCAGCAGGAGGTCTTCCCAATGGAGTGCCACCTGGAGGTAAACATGGCAACCTCCAGCCCCGAGCTCCAGCCAGAGACCCAGCAGGAAGTCTCCTCCACGGAGCTACAACTGGAGGTTAACATGACGACCTCCAGCCCCGAGCTCCAGCCGGAGGCCCAGCAGGAGGTCTCCACAGCGGAGCTGCCCCTGGAGGTTAACATGGCAACCTCCAGCCCCGAGCTCCAGCCGGAGACCCAGCAGGAAGTCTCCTCCACGGAGCTACACCTGGAGGTTAACGTGGCAATCTCCAGCCCCGAGCTCCAGCCGGAGGCCCAGCAGGAGGTCTCCACAGCGGAGCTGCCCATGGAGGTCACTGTGGTGACCTCCAGCCCCGAGCTCCAGCCGGAGGCCCAGCAGGAGGTCACCACAGCGGAGCTGCCTCTGGAGGTTAACATGGCAACCTCCAGCCCCGAGCTCCAGCCGGAGACCCAGCAGGAGGTCCCTTCAGCTGAGCTGCTCTTGGAGGTTCAAGAGAAAACCTCCACTCCAGTCCTGTTCATGCCAGAGATTCAAGAGGAAGCCTCCTCTCCTGGCCTACTCATATCGGAGGTCCACGAGAAAACCTCCGCCCAAGCCACGTTCCTGCCAGAGGTTCTAGAAGAAACCTCCTCTCCTGTCCTGTTTATACCGGAGGTCCACAAGGAGACCTCCGCCCAAGCCAAGTTCATGTCAGAGGTCCACAGGATGACCTCCTCCGAAGTCAAGTCCATGTCAGAGGTCCATGGGATGACCTCCTCCGAAGTCAAGTTCATGTCAGAGGTCCACGGGATGACCTCTTCCCAAGTCGAGTCCATGTCAGAGGCCCACGAGATGGCCTCTTCTCAAGCCCAGTCCATATCTGAGGTCCAAGGGATGACCTCTGTTCCAAGTCCTAGCCCATGTTTTAGCGCAAAATTGAGCCCATATTCAGGTTCCTGTCCGAGTTCTAGTCCATGTCCCAGTCCATGTCCAGGTTCCTGCCCTAATTCTAGTCCATGTCCAAGTCCATGTCCAGATTTCTGCCCTATTCCAAGGCCAGTTTCTGATCCAGGTCCCAGTCCTGCTCCCTGTCCTGTTCCCAGTCCTGCTCCAGTCCAGTTTCCAGTCCAGTTTCCAGTCTATTTTCCAGTCTATTTTCCAACCCAGTTCCTAGTCCAGTTCCTAGTCCAGTTCCTAGTCCAGTTCCTAGTTCAAGTCCAAGTCCAGGTTCCGACCCTGTTCCGAGGCCAGTTCCTAGTCCAGTTCCTGATTTAGTTGCTAGCTATATTGGTTTAATTTCTGGATATGTTTTTGCTCTCATTCTCAGTTCGGAGGCTGATTTAACTCCCAGCTCCGTTTCCAGCTCCATTTCCAACCCAGCTCACTCCTCTGTCTCCTCCTCTGTCTCCTCCACTGTCTCTAATTACTTTCCTAGCACAGCAGCCAGTCCAGTTTCAGAAACTGTCTCCAATTTAATTTCCAGACCTGTCTCCAGCCCTGTCTCTAATTTAATTTCCAGCTGTTTCCAGCCATGTCTCTGGCCATGTCTCCAATTTAATTTCCAACCCTGTCACCAGCCCTGTCTCCAGCCCTGTCTCCAGCCCTGTCTCCAGTCCTGTCTTCAGCCCTGTCTCCAGCCCTGTCTCAAATTTAATTTCCAGCTCTGTTTCCAACCAAGTTTTTGATATTATTTATGGTTCTGGGTCTAACCTAGTTCTCTGTCCTGTTTCCAAGTCTGTCTCGAAGTCTGTTTCCAAGTCTGTCTCGAAGTCTGTTTCCAAGACTGTCTCGAAGTCTGTTTCCAAGTCTGTCTCGAAGTCTGGTTACAAGTCTGCCTCGAAGTTGCTTTCCAAGTCTGTCTCGAAGTCTGTTTCCAAGTCTGTCTCGAAGTCTGATTCTAAGTCTGTCTCGAAGTCTGTTTCCAAGTCTGTCTCGAAGTCTGTTTCCAAGTCTGTATCGAAGTCTGTTTCCAAGTCGGTCTCGAAGTCTGTTTCCAAGTCTGTCTCGAATCCAGGTGCCAAAGCTGTCCCTGATCCAGGTGCCAAAGCTGACTCTGATCCTGGTTCCAGGCCAAGCTTCAAGCTAAGCACCAAGTTAAGCTTCAGGTCAAGCTCCAGGTCAAGCTCCAGGTCAAGCTCCAGGTCAAGCTCCAGGTCAAGCACCAGGTCACGCACAGCTCTGAGATCCAGGACAAGCACCAGGTCACGCGCAGCTCCGAGATCCAGGCCAAGCACCAGGTCACGTGCAGCTCCAAGATCCAGACCAGGCATCAGTTCAAGCACCACTCCAAGTTCTCATCCAAGTTCTCGTCCAAGTTCTCGTCCAAGTTCTCGTCCAAGGCTCAAAGGAAAACCTGACATGCTCTGCTCTGGTTTCGGGACACTGGACATAACCAGCCTCAGGTCCTGGAGGGTAGAGGTTAGGATCCTGCCAAGGGGCCCAGGTCCACCAAAGTGGATGGAACTTGCGGCGCTTCGGGAGCCGCGCCTTGGGGGGGGGGGGGGGGGGGGGGGGGGGCTCTGTTAGGTTCCCTCTCCCGCTCTCTCGCTGCGAAGCTAGCGAGTGGCATACTTCTGCATTCCACTGAGCGCATTCCAGTGCTATTCATAAAAACCCTCTGGACTGTCATTCATGAACTCTCTCTGCCGTGTGCATATGTTTTGGTTTGTGTCATGTCTCTGCCTCCCGTGTTCTACCATGTGCTCATGTTTTGGTTCGTGTCATGTCTCCACCTCCTTAGTTCTTATTGGTTCATGTTCTTCTCATTCATGCTGTGTGATCATTGGTTTCAGGTGGCAACGATTTGTATGTGTTTAAATACGCCGCTCCGTTTCTGCTTCGGGGCGGAGTATTAGTTTAGTTTAGTTTAGTGTTAACCTACTAATAAGAGTAGCTTTTTGTTAGTGGTTCCCAAACCACCTCCTTGCCTGTCTTTTGTTTCCTAGCTCGTTGTTCGTGGTTCCCAAACCACCTCCTTGCCTGTGTTTAATCTCGTTGCTCAGTGTTTGTGGTTCCCAAACCACCTTCTTGCCTCACGTATTTTTCCCTGTGTTTTTTGGATTACTACCTTTTTGGATTATTGCCTCTTCGGCTAAGTAAACTCTCATTTTGGATTATTGTTACCCTTTTTGTGGATGGATTATGTTTGACGGTGTTTTGTGTGTGCCTTTACTTTCGAACTTCCTGTTCCGAATAAACTGACATTTCCCCTGCGCATGCATCCTGACTCCCTCGTCCTACTACACACCACGTGTCGTAACAGATATAGGTGAAAAGTCCAAATAGACTCCCTTCTCCATGCTCTAAGCGCCTGGTTTATTAATTTCTCAACAAAAGAGAATGACCAAACAATCTGCAAAACCAATATCTTGTAATATATTTTTTTTTGTTCTAGTATTACCCACAGGAATAACACTTTTCCAACTTTCCATAAATAATTTTTCACTTTTATCTAAAATGCACATTCACAGAAACATACACTGGCGCGTACACACACACAGCCACAGATTAGAACACACACACAAAATCCTTCTCTCTGCGTTCCACACACACACAGGCACAGATAAGGACACACACGCAGGCGCACACGCAGGGCCCTGTCATTCACTCTCACACACATACAGTTGCTCATACAATCTTCAAACCAAGAGACATTTTGTATTCAAATTCATGGGTTACTCAACAGAGATTTTGGTCTTTTTAACTGATTCACAGCTATGACAATTAGGAGAATGTCCAAAAAATCTACACAACCAGCCTCGGGACAATCGCTTAGACAAAAACTCTAGGTCTGAATTACAATGGAAACAATTAGGCAAATGTCCAAAATAGCTACAATAGCAAGTCCTTGGCTGCTCTGTCAGTGTAGTATCTACTCTAATGTGTAGTTAATTGCTGTAAAACTAAAATATACTTTTCATTTCATTTCATTCAACATGAATTTCATTTCAACAACATGACGAAGATGATGAGACACTTGTACTTTTTGAAGAATAAGTTTTTTTTTTCTTTGGTTACATAAATTTTATGGTTAATTAATAATTTATGAATTGATAATGTTTATGTTCGTTAAGTTAAGTTCATTTTTTTGTTCTGCATTTATTTTTTATTTAATTTATTTATTTACCTTAATGGTTATGTAGTTGCTTAATCTGTTTGGGGAAAAAATAACAAAATGCTGATGAATAAATGCTATAAATGTGTTGCTGATTGTTGCTTGATGTTACTTGAGGCACAGGTGTGTCTTATGAGTACATTTTGAGATGATGGATCGAATAGAAATTCCACAAGAAATACCATTATAATTGCATTGTTTTAATTGCTTCCATCAAAACCAATACAATTTCCATTAAAAACATTTGAATTTGAAGGTGGGGAATGAAAGTCAGTCCTATATGGGTGTCAAAGTAAATACAATTTTTTTGAGACAGGTACGCAGCTGCTCATATATTCTTGAGTTGTGATTGAAAGGATTAAAAGATCAGACTCCCGACCATGGTCATTGGAATGTACTCGCCACGCTCCAACAACACTATAACATTGCCACAATGAATACGGGAATCACAAAGTTACGTCGCTGGAATGTTATTTGGTAAGTCATTGCAATGAATATGGTACAGTCTGGTTATGTCTTCACAACGTAACTGTGCTAGCTGGGACTGACCAGCTAAGACCAGCCTGACCAACACTAACCACCTAAGACCAGCCTAACCAGCTAAAAAAGTGGTCAAAACACCTCTAAAACCAGCCTGCTGAACCAGCTATGACCAGGCTGGGAGACCAACCAAGACCTGCCAACCAGCTTAGGCTGGTTTTAGCTGTTTTTTTCAGCAGGGGTGTATGCTATTGCGTATGTGTAGGATTTTTTGTTGTTGTTGGTTTTTTTTTTTCAGTTGCCAAAACAATAAAAAGTCGGCTATCTATCGGGTTGGAGTTAATTAAGTTTAATTTGGATAGTTTTTAAATAAATGTGTATTATTATTATTATTATTATTATTATTATTATTGTTGTTGTTGTTGTTGTTGTTGTTGTTGTTGTTGTTGTTGTTGTTAATAATTAAACACTATCCAAATTAAACTTAATTAACGTCAACCCGGTATATAGCGGAAATGCACCTTTTCTTGTTTTGGCAAGCATCACAAAAAAAGGGAAAAAAAGCACAGAAAAGAACAACAGCAACAACATATGTGCAATAGCATACACGTGAGCGATTACATCATATGGCTGTTGACGGCATATTAATAATAATCTACATGAAGAAATTTCAGCTTAAATGTGAAAAATTAATGTGTTTCTGGTTTACGTTGAATGGAGAGCAAAAAGTACATGTATGTCTAACACTAGTTATTAGCTTGTTTACAAACCAAAAGTAGAATATAATAAGACATTCAGTGGTGTCGATAATAACATATTACATATTTTAATAAATTCAGTCAGATGTGCCAATTTCAAAAAGTTATTCAGAGAGAACATTGGGTTGTTTATATACAGTGCCCTCCACTAATATTGGCCCCCTTGGTAAATATGAGCAAAGAAGGCTGTGAAAAATTGTCTTTATTGTTTAACCTTTTGATCTTTTGTTCAAAAAAGTTCACAAAAATACTCTCATGGAGTATCTTATGGATATCAAACAATTGCAAACACAACACAGGTTTATCCAAAAAAAAAAAACTTTGTTAAATATAGTTGTGAATTATTGGGACCCTTTTGGTCAATGCTTTTGTTTATAGGTTGCATAGTTGTTGCTGATCACATAAAACTAAGGTCAATAAAACATTTATTGCAGATTTTAACATTTTAATATTTATGTTTAAGAGTATTTATTACTGCAGGCCAAAAAAGAAAGCAATTATGGGGTCAAGCCATGCATCAGCAGCATGAGCACCCAAAGAAGCATGTTGACACATTTTAAGTTTCATGAAAATACAACAAAGTGTTGCAGAGTTACAGCTTTTAATCCATTTGGGCAGAAATTGTAACTACTGTATGCTTTTGACTGATGCATGGCATTATGCATGTGCTAAAGATTCACAGAAAAATAAGAATTTCATATCTCAGCCATATCAAAACTTATTTAGCAGAAATAAAAGTGCAACTTTAAACTGTATCTGGTTATAAAAGTCAGCAAATAAAGTTTCAAGCAAAAACAGAGCTAAGCACACCAATGAAATATTTGAGTTAATATATTATTCCTGAGATGATATTAGGCAAGTTGGTTTAAAATAAATAAATAAATAAATAAATAAAAAGTAGAATTATTTATAATGTTATAAAATGGCTCTTCACTTTTGACCAATAAGTGGCACTGTCATCAATGTGATATGGTGCAGTCAAGGTGTGGTGACCATGACAAGGTTTTGTGTCAATACACCAAAGTGTTGCCAAGGTACAGTGTCAGATCTATTTGGTGGCTCTCCATCAAATTTGTTGACATGTTACACAAGTACAGTTTGAAAGAAAATAAAAGCTTTTGATAAATTTTGACCAGCATGGTCTGAACATGATCTTAGTCAAACAGTATTGCATGCTTTTAAATGACTTTAAGTTTACAATAGTGGTCCTTAAGGTTTTATTTACATTAAGTATGATAGTCGATGTTCTGTAGTGATGGTTGTGAACAATGAATATCTATGGGTATTCATCTGGGAATTCACTACAAATCCCATTAAGCATTTTTTCTTTTTCTTTTTTCTTTTAGAAAGAGTGGGCAAAAATTCCACTTTACAAAATGCAATTGTACTTGTGTCAGTTAATTAAAGGTTCAAGAGACTTGACAAATCACAGATTTTTGTTTTCATTGCATTTTAGAAAAAATTCCAAATTTTATGGAATTTTTATGCAAGCTTTTTAAACACATCCAAAGCTGAAAACTCCCAGATTCTAGCAGTTCATGAGAACATATTAAAAGTTTTTACCTAAAATGTAAGACCAGCTGTCCACTGTAAAGACTCCTGGAATTCTATTGTTAAACATCAAATAAAGTAACTATTAACCGAAATAGGTTTATTTATGTTAAACTATTTAAATGTTGAACAAAACAATACAGAATACATATTTTGTAAGTGTTTTCAAACCTGCACCTGTAATGATGACTCCCAACATTTATATTTTTGGCAGCCAACTTTTTTTTTTTTTTTTTTTTTTTTTTTTTTTAAATTGCTGTATAGTATGTACTTTACAATATTCCAGACATAAATCTTCTCATATGTCCATTTTTGGACATTTGTTGGAAAGGAAAAGTCTTTTCAGAATGATTTTAATTATGTTTGATTATGTTGTTATACAAGACTTTCAGTAACAATATTTCATTACAGTAAAGTGTAATAGCTAATTTTTTTTTTTTTTTTTTTTTACGTTTCTGGGATATTCTATAGTTTGAGCACTAGGAGGCGCTCTACAATTACATTTCCTTTTTAAGATTGTTAAAGTGACACAGCTGATTTCCATCCGTCGTGAAACGGAGCTGAAATCGACAGTAAATTGAAGCTTTCAAACTTCAGTGGTGACCCCTAAAACTCCAACACAGAAACTCTTCTAATTCTCAACATAAAAGAACATTATATACCAAAATATGTCAGTTTTTATTAATCTTCAAAAAATAAAACCCACCACAGACACATACATAGCTCTAAATTTCAACATTTATTATCTACATCAAGTCTGCAAATATTTTAATTTCACAGTACAATAATGTAGATTTACAGTTCACAACCGTTTCTACAACCCCAATTCCGAAAAAGTTGGGACAGTATGGAAAATGCTAATAAAAACAAATAGGAGTGATTTATGATTTAAACTTATTTGATGTTTTACCTAGTCAGCTGCATAGTTTTTTGAAGATAAACATTTATTTTGAAATTGATGCATGCAACACGTTCCAAAAAAGTTGGGACAGGGGCAATTTAGGACTAAAGTGACAAGTTGAAATAAGAAGGTGATGTGAAACAGGTGAGGCACTCGCCTAATCATAGTATATAAGGAGCCTCCAAAAAAGGCCTAGTCCTTCAAGAGCAAGGACGGGTCGAGGCTCGCCAATCTGACAACAGAATAATCCAACACTTTGAGAACAACATTCCCCAAAGACAAATCGGCAGGATTTTGGGCATGTCACCTTCTACAGTGACAAAAAACCATTTCTGAATGCGCATTTTACATTTACAGCATTTGGCAGACGCGCTTATCCAGAGCGACTTAAAAAAGTGCTTTGAGTCTCTATCATCAAATGCATCCCAATACTGGTTCACTAGGTCACAGACTAAGAATACCATCAGTCTAAAAACTCTGTTGGAAGGTAAAATGGTAAGACAAACAGACAACACAATTTTTATTTTTATTTTTTTAATGAAAAGTGCTAATTTAAGTACTTTAGAAAGAGGTAGGTCTTTAGACGCCGTTTGAAGACTGCCAGTGGCTGTTCGGACATGTAGGGGAAGTTCAAAAAGGCCTAATCCTTCAAGAGAAAGGATGGGTCGAGGCTCGCCAATCTGCCAACAGAATAATCCAACACTTTGAGAACAACATTCCCCAAAGACAAATCGGCAGGATTTTGAGCATGTCAACTTCTACAGTGCACAATATAATTAAAAGATTCAAAGAATCCAGTCAAATCTTGGTGCGTAAAGGGCAAGGCCGAAAGCCACTTCTGAAAGCGCATTATACTTTTACTGCATTTGGCAGATGCCCTTATCCAGAGCGACTTACAGTCTCTATCAAATGCATACTGTTTCACTAGGTCAAGGACTTAGATTCGGACATCTAGGGGAAGTTCATTCTAACACCTAGGTGCCAAAATAGAGAAGAGTCTTGATGTGTGCCTTCCTTGTACCCTGAGAGATGGTGGCACCAGTCGAGCTCTGCTAGAGGATCGGAGGGAGCGTGGTGCAGTGCAGGGTGTAATAAGTGCTTTGAGGTAAGTGGGTGCTGGCCCATTTTTGGCTTTGTAGGCTAGCATCAGTGTTTTAAATCTGATGCAGGCAGCTACAGGAAGCCAGTGGAGGGAGCGTAGCATGGGAGTGGTGTGGGAGAATTTAGGAAGGTTGAAAGCAAGTCAAGCGGCTGCATTCTGGATCAGTTGCAGTGATCAAATGGCTCTCAGAGGCAGACCTGCCAGGACTGAGTTGCAGTAGTCCAGTCTCGAAATGAAACCAGCACCTGAGTGGCCTGTATGGATAGAAATGGACGAATCCTTCTGATGATGTAAAGGCGAAATCGACATGAGTGTGTCAGATTAGCAATGTGAGAGGAAAAGGACAGTTGATTGTCCATGGTTACCCCGAGGTTGAGGGCAGTAACCGAAGGTGGGTTCAGAGAGTTGTCCAGGGAGATCACAAGATCCTGACATGGTGATGAATCACCTGGGATGAACAGCAGTTCAGTTTTGCTGGGATTAAGTTTCAGATGAGCTGCCATCCATGAGGAGATGTCTGCCAGACATGCTGAGATCCGGGCAGAAACAAGAGAATCAGAGGGAAGGAAGGAGAGGATGAGTTGAGTGTCATCCACATAGCAGTGGTATGAGAACCCATATGAGGATATGACCTCACCAAGAGATGGAGTATAGAGGGAGAACAGAAGAGGTCCAAGTACTGAGTCTTGTGGGATGCCAGTAGAGAGTCTGCGGAGAGCAGATGTGGATCCCCTCCACGTCACCTGGTATGAGCGAGCTTCCAGGTAGGAAGCAAACCACTGCCATGCTGCACCACGAATTCTGAGACTCGTGAGGGTGGACAAGAGAGTCTTGTTATTGACTGTGTCAAATGCTGCTGAAAGGTCAAGGAGGATGAGGACTGATGACAGTTTGGCTGATCTAGCAGCATGTAGCTTCTCAGTGACAGCCAAAAGCGCAGTCTCTGTGGAATGTGCCGCTTTGAAGCCAGACTGGTTGGGATCTTGGAGGTTGTTCTGTGAGAGATAGAGAGACAGTTGATTGTAAACAGTGCATTCGAGAATTGTAGAAAGAAAAGAGAGAAGTGATACCGGTTGGTAGTTGCCAATGTCCGAGGGATCCAGAGTGGGTTTCTTCAGGATGGGAATAACCCTTGCTCTCTTGAATGCAGTTGGTACATGACCAGATGATATGGAGCCATTCATGATATTTGTGATGTAGGGGAGGAGGTCTTGTGAGCTGGTCTGGAGCATTGTGGAAGGGATTTGATCCAATGAGCAGGTGGTAAGATTGCAGGACAAGATGACCTGCAGGATCTCTTCTGATTCTAGATTAGAAAGATGTCCCAGGGAAGGAGAAGAGGAATCCTCAGTGGGTAGTCTAGAAGTTGGGGTGGAAGTGAAGGTCTGGCAGATTTTTTTGATCTTCCCATCATAAATAGTGGCAAAGTCTTCAGCAGTCAGAGAGTACAGTGCAGGAGGAGCCGGTAGGTTGAGTAGTGAAGAAAATATGTTGTGGAGCTTGCGAGGGTCTTGTGCAGAAGTTTCCAGCTTTTCCTGGATCTCCGATCCCTGAGACGTCACTGTCTTAAAAACCATAATGAGTCTGTAATGGATATCCTGACTTGGGCTTGGGAATACTTTGGTAAACCTTTGTCAGTCAATACCATCCACCGCTAAATCCACAGATGCAAGTTAAGGCTTTACTATGCAAAGCAGAAGCTGTACATCAACACCATCCAGAAGCACCGCTGACTTCTCTGGGCTCTGATGTTTTGTGGTCCGACGAGTCAACATTTCAAATAGTTTTTGGACAAAACAGCCGCCATGTTCTCCGGGCCAAAGAGGAAAAGGACCAGCCAAGCTGTTATCAGCATCAGGTCCAAAAGGCAGAGTCTGTCATTGTATGGGGGTGTGTCAGTGCTCATGGCATGGGCACATCTGTGAGGGCACCATTAATGAAGAAAGACATGTACACATTTTGGAGCAACATATGCTGCCATCCAGAGCAGGACAACGCCATACCACATTCTGCCTGGATTATAAGCACGTGGTTGTGTAAGCAGAGAGTGCGGGTGCTAGCATGGCCTACCTGCAGTCCTGGCCTGTCTCTGATTGAGAATGTGTGGCGCTTTATGAAGCGCAAAATAAGGTAATGTAGGCCCCGTACAGTTGCGCAGCTGAAGAAATGCATAATGGATGAATGGGGGAAAATTCTGCTTGCTAAACTTAACCAACTGGTGTCTTCAGTGCCCAAATGCTTAATAAGTGTTAGTAAAAGAAAATGTGATGTTACACAGTGGTAAACAGTCAACTGTCCCAACTTTTTTGGAGTATGTTGCAGTTATCAGATTTGAATGACTGCAACAAATGCTAGGGAGGTTCCGGGGCATGCTCCCCCAAAAAGATGTATTTATTTTTTAAATAAAGCACTTACAGTAAATGGTCGTTTCTAATGGTTAAATATTTGTAAAACACACACAGATGTAAAGGGTGACCAATAGCATTGATTTATGAAAAAAAAAATTAAATGATGAAATATGGAGATATGAGTTTTGATGTATGTCACTGAATGAAGCTCAATTTATTCATTAATATTACTCCAAACAGAGAATTGTTCATTTAAAACACCAGCTACTATAATCATTAAGAACAGCTGCTAGTTAATGCAGTAACACACACAGTACATGTTGAGCCGTGGGTGCCATCCTGTGAGGATTGTTGTTTCTGTTGGTGGCTTGAAGCTATGAGTATGAGCTGGAGGCTATTTTGCTATAGAAAAAACATTCCATTGTCCAGTTTTCTCGCTGGATGACACTGTGACCTACTATGGCAGGTATTGATGCAGCAGCACTGCCCTACCATGATGATGTGTTCCAGAATCATGACAGAAAATGAAAACACACAGTCTCCAACTCATAGCTCCAACTCACCAACAGTGGGAGCGATCCTCACATGATGGCGCCCCCGTCCCAAACATCCAACACGTTATGACGTGAACTAGCTGGCTAACTGGTAGCTATCCATACAACTTACAAGCTTGTCCTCCTCAGTCTTTTCTACTCCTATGACCTGTTGTTCATCCTCCTCTGTCCTCTTCCTCTCAAAATATTGTAGGATGCTCATCTCTGTGTGAACATTTTGACTAACGTTACTATTAAATCGTTTATGGACACATAGCAATGGCACATACAGTTGCAATCAAAATTATTCAACCCCCATTGCAAATCAGTTTTATTGTCAAAATGTACAGCTTTCAGGTGTTTGCAATGAACAAATCAAACAAAAGCAATTGAAATAGTTCAACTTATAATGATTTCTCCAGTCTCAAAATTATTCAACTCCCTGAATAGAATCCCTCACAACAGCACAAATATGCAAAACAGGAGTTGTCTCAAGCACACCTGATGCAACTGATCAAGGGCTTCAGTTGCACCAGGTGTGCTTGAGCCACAACACATGAAATACCTGAACTGGCTAGGGGTTTGTTGAGTGTCATGTGTGACTGCATGTTATAAATATGGCTAGGTCAAAAGAATGGTCCAAAAACAAGGAACAGGATACAAAAAGATAGCAAAGGCACTGTACACTACCTGGACAGGGCAGAAAAAGGAAGCTATCAATGGCTGCAACCAGATTTTTGAGAAGGCAGGTTGTGGAAAACTGCAAAGGAGTGACTGCAAAAGACCTGCAGCAAGACTTGGTGGCAACAGGCACTGAGGTTTCAGTGAGCACAGTAAGGGGCGTACTAAATGCAGAAGGTTTCCATGCCTGAACTCCAAGACGTACACCACTACTGACCCAAAAGCACAAGAAAAGTCGGCTCCAATATGCTCAAAATCATATAAATAAACCACAGAAGTTTTGGGAATCTGTTCTGTGGAACCTTTTGGCACGATGGATCAGCGGTATGTCTGGAGGAAGAAGAATGAAGCATCTGAAAATCCATACCAGGTTTTGCTTGTTACCTTGCAGTGACAGACACTTTGCTCTAGTCAAGCTTGGAAACAGGCAAACGGTTCAGCAGCCCTAGTTACTCCCTGTGCTTATTATAGTGAAAGTTCATTGGTTTTTCTAATTGAATTATGTTTCTAAAAGTTGCGGAATGGATTAATTTGGAGACTGTCCGACTCAGAAGTCCTCGAAGACAGGCAGGCAATGCAAAATAAAATTTGAGATTAGGAAAAAGTATGGGGGATAAAACATAGATTTTGAAATGTGGGGGGGACATGTCTAATGCATAATAATGTATAAGCCATGTATAATGGCTCCTAGGCCCATGCATAAAGTTAATATACCAACCTTCTGGAACTACAAACAACTGTTTTATGTTTTTTAAATGAAAGATGTATTGTTAAACACTGAAGCAACAAAAGAAAGCCACATGATGACTTAAGGTCTGTTCACACCGGGACGTTTTTTCAGGAGCTCAAGCACAAAACTGTCTTGCCGAGCACACGTCGATACCTGAAGATGAAGACGACGACGAAGAAGAAGATGCAAGCAAGAAGCAAGATGAATGTTGAGCTGCTGGTGTCTTTGGTGTCTGAATGCCAAGAACTTTATGATAAACACCACAGCGACTACAAAAATACTGAAACCTCTTTACTAGCATCCACCATTTTAATGAGAGTGCATAAGTGGCATACCCGAAATGAAATGCTCACTGCTAATAAATCCTTCTGCACAATGGAGCCTCAAGTCGGGCCATATTCTAGTTCAAAACTGATGAGAACTTCATGACTCATTTAATAAGATTATGTTGTGGCTATTTTTTTTTTTTGATGACACTGAAATGCAAGCATATATTCTAAGTGATCAATTTAATAATTTCAGTGTTGCTTTCTATACTAAATAGCATTGCTTGTTTCTTTGTCTCTTCCCTGCAAATGTTTCATATCTCTGCTCAATGATAATCCGCTGACTGATAGTCCATTGTATTTATTTTGCACCTGGCATATATTTGCATATAAGTATTCTTGTCCTTAATTCTTAAGGATTTTGCTTTAAAGAAGTCTTTGGTGCAGTGGCCAAATCACCAAATACCTTACCATACCATTTCACAAAAGTGTGTACGTGCTTTAACTTTGATAGAACATATCAAAAATATTATTTATCAGTTGCTGTAGTGAGTGCTGGTGCTGCTGGTATTTTTTAATTAAAAAAAAAAAAAAATTTATTAACCAAAATGCATACACAAAACAATACCACAAATCATCAGTCCATTAGCCACCAAAATACCAGTCCTCATCAAAAGAAAATAACAATACACAAGATTCAAAACCTATTGCTGAAACTTCATAAAAAATATCAAAACCCATAACTCAAACTTCATGAGCAACATACAAAACTATGTGCTGAAGCTACTGCTGCTGCTTGAAAGATCCATTTTCTGTTAGCCAGTTCGCAAAAAGTGTGTGAATGGTTTTTTTGCAAATGGCATCCAGGGGTTTCAGGACAGCGTAACAGATATTGTGTCATCATGTAGGAGTGGCCTATTTCGAGAATCTGCAGGATCATGCACAGTTTGGGAAGAAAAGCCATTTGCTGCAGATAGCTGTCTGTCCGCGATCACAGGAGCTTTACATTAATTCTGCTATATATTTCAGATACCTGTCCATGATCACAGGAGCTTTACATTAATTCTGCTATATATTTCAGATACCTGTCCGTGATTGCAGGGCTTTCATGCCAAATACCCTTTTACATTCATACATCAGATACCTCTCTGTGATCACAGGGCTTTTCGTGCCAAATACCTTTTTACATTCATACTGCTATATCTTCAGAAACCTGTCCGTGATCACAGGGGTTTCATGCCAAATACCCTTTTACATTCATACTGATATCTTTAGATACCTGTCTGTGATCACAGGGCTTTCATGCCAAATACCCTTTTATTCATACTGCTATATCTTCAGATACCTGTCCGTGATCACAGGGGTTTTGTGATAAATACCCTTTTACATTCATACTGCAATAACTTCAGATACCTGTCTGTGATCACAGGGGTTTTGTGCTGAATACCCTTTTACGTTAATTCTGCTATATCTTCAGATACCCGTCTGTGATCGCAGGGGTTTTGTGCCAAATACCCTTTAACATTCATACATCGGATACCTGTCCGTGATTGCAGGGGTTTCGTGCCAAAAACCCTTTTACTCATTCTCATAATTCTCAAAACTCATAATTATCCATGTTTTCATACTCAACTTTATTTACACAGAAAGAGCAAAGTTGACATTTTGAAGAACCAGTTAATTTGGCATTTACAGGAATTTTTTTTTTAAACATCGAAAAATAGTTCGATATGAGTGTTTTTTCCTTCATCTTACATCGCTGATCCTGGGAATGCCTGCGCAAAAACACTATTCTGTGCATGCTCGGTGACCTGTAATTTTTTTTGTAAGGGGGCATCTTCGCCACACCTCCAGAAACGCCCATTTTACGTTTCAGTACTGAAACCCCTGGAATTTAGTGAATGCCGGGTTTCAGTACAGCGTAAAATGGGCGTTTCTGGAAGTGTGGCAAAGACGAACCCCGAGACATAAAAAAAATTTGACGCTTTGACGCCACGTGTTTTACTGGTGTGAACACTCAGGTTGACAGCCATTGATTTAGACACGGGGCATTAAACTAATTGTTTAACGTGCTGAAAAAACGTCCCAGTGAGAACGAGCCTTAACACGTGACTGAAATAATGCAAATAAACATTAAGTTAATGTAACATAGAACACCTCAATGTGACAAAAAAAAAAAAAAGACTAAACATAAATATTTCCATAAAATATAATAAAACATAATGGTTTACACAGGGACTTCTTGGAACACCCATTTCTTGTTTGCAACAGTAATTTTAACAGTAGTTAAGCATATAGAAATCCGTGGCTATAGAAATCCAACAGAAATACCCACCCAGTTTCAGTACAAACACTTATGTATTAGGCACCATATTGATTTGATTATGATGATTATAGGTTTTAGTTATTTCATTGCATGATATTTCATTTAAGCAATGCCAAATGTTTTGGCACAAGCTATCCCTAAAGCCATGCCTTCTGCAAAGACTTTGAATGTGGAGCACATTGGCAAATTAAGGCTTACTTGTTGTATTGTTTTAGGTATAAAATATCTATATCTAGTGCCTGTAGTGTCGGTTTATAGTCTGTAAACAACAGCCTGGCTCCTCACGGTCGATCGGACACTTGGTTTTGGCACGGAGTAGCCACCATAGGTGGTTGCCTCCGCGGAGTGTGAATTATGGCGTCTGTCTACTAATAATGAAGCTTTGAGTTTAACTGTGTGTTACTATGGTTACAGATGTTTATAGGCAGCGCATTCATTTAAACTGTGATTAAACTGACCGGAACTACTTGTGGTATACACGGTTTGAACGCACAACTTCCAACCAATCAGAATCGAGTATTCGGACAGCCCATGGTATAAATCTTTTTAATGTACGTGCTTGATCTTTAGACATTTGTTGTTGAACTTTTTATTGTGTAACTTCTACCCCCCTTGGCTAGAGTGCTTACACAAAAAACCATGCTTACAGAAAACCCTTGCTTTAGATTAATATTGCACGTTTTTATTAACGGTTGGAGTATTTAAATCGATCTGCCGTAAATAGACGTGTTTGTCGTAATGCTGGTCGTAGCCATAACTACCAGCGACTCAGCAACACACGCGTCTAATAATGGCGGTTGAAGAAGAACGTGCTGCAGCGGAAATTATGAGATCTTTGGCCCAACACTTAAACTGTTTGAATGGATATGAGAAAAGCACAAGAAAACGAGCATTGGATGATATAAAAAAAGAAACAACCGAGAAAGGTTTGTCAAGTACCGTGTTACAAGAAGTTTTTGGGTGTCTACTGAAGTCGCTTCTGAGATGCCTATCAGATCCTATGGAAAGATGCCGAGAAGTTGCTATTCAGATAATTGGAGACTTCATAAGATGCGTTTCAAAACCAGAGTCGTCGCTGCCTTACATAATGCCTTCTTTGGCTCAGCGAATCGGTGGAAAAGAAATAGTAGAGCCAGCAGAAGAGTTGCGGCTGTCCATGGTGGAAGTTCTGTCGCTTATTGTCGAGGTCTGCGGCAGGCACCTTGCTCCGTACCTGGACGATATGATAAAAATCCTGCAAAAAACTATAACTGACCCTTTCCCCGACGTTATAAAAGAGAGCTGTAAATGTACAATACATCTTGCCCGGAGTGTATCTGGTGAGTTTTTGGCATATCCACGTATCTAGCCTTCAATATTAAAGTAAATGAACGTTAATGCTGTTTATTGGAAACAGAACGGTAAGGAATAATCCTGTTAATGCGTCTGTTTATTAATGGAGGCTGGAAGAAAACTTGCAACTCTACGTGAGTTGAGTTCGTTAGCCAGGGTCTCGGTCACCATAGCTACGTAAATTCCTTTCAGTCCGAGTCTTGGGAGTGTTTATGGTGCCAGTTTCACGCCATAAGTTTCGTGGTCGTAAAAAATACACGCGAATCATAGAATTGAATACACAAATTTAAAAAATATCGAGAAATACTAACAAAAGAAGACAAAATAATCGGAATTAAAAACAAAATTATTTTCCTTGGTTAACTTACTCTAATGCTTACTCTCTGCTATTTATTTTTTAATAATATGCTCATAAAATCATTTTCTTTTCATTCACGCTTCCATTTCCTTTGCCCTCGTTTCAAAGTTCTTCGCTTATGATTAAAAAAAAAAATACGAAAGAGTTTCATGCAAATCAGTGGCGGAATTAAAGTCTCTATTGGTCCACTGGTTCTAAACCGACGGCTCTTCTTTAGCCAATCAATAAGATGGGAGTAGATTACGTCATGCCTTTTACTGTTCGAAAGAGTCGTGAGCAGGTGAACATGGACAATCCCGTACAGCCACAGGTAATCGATATAAATGTATCTTGGAAATTTAAAATGATACACTTAATGCTTATTATATGTTTGTCTATTGTAAATATTAAATACCAGCTCTACTGAAAGACTGAGATGCTCGAATCGGCAATAATTGTAGTCTCGTGTCCAACCTCTCCTGTTAGCTGAGCCATTCCACCGAATGGGTGACATTTGCCTGTTGTAACTTTTAAAAATTAAACTTCATTTTTTATCTTTTTTCAACACTGAATCTAATAGCACACATACAAATGTATATTGGTCAATCTCGGGTAACTATTTCATTTTTTACAAGGTTTCAAAGTGGGAGATGGATGCATATTTCTCAGTCCTGTTACCAAACATCATGTGTCTTTTAAAAAGCAAGTTTAAAAGCAATGTCAACTAATTTCTTTTTCCTCTCACAGAAGTGTTTATTTTAAAGAAATGGTTGGTTGCATGTTTAAATAATTGATATTTATCACAAAAAAATCACTATATATGCACACAATGTGTTTTTTTTATTTTTAATTTTTAATGCAAAGCCATTTTTTCATTTCAAAGGAGACCTAAACCTCAGGTTTATTGTTTTTTTCATCATGTAATTAATTAAACTATTGGTTAATGATGGAGATAACACAATTGAGAAAAGGAGTGGTTTAAGTTTATTTTTTAGAGAAAAACAATTTAATAACAGCAATGAACATTGCGTAACAGGAATGAACACTGAGTAACAGGAATGTGTATCCGGACTCTGTGTGTATGTCTGTGAGCGTGTATGTCTGTGAGCGTGTATGTCTGTGAGCGTGTATGTCTGTGAGCGTGTATGTCTGTGAGCGTGTGTGTATGTGTGTATCGGGGTCTGTGAGCGAGTGCGCGCGTCGGGGTCTGTGAGCGAGTGCGCGCGTCTGCGTGTCGGGGTCTGTGAGCGCGCGTGTGCGTCGGGGTCTGTGAGCGTGCGTGTGCGCGTGTGTGTCTGTGTGTGTGTGTCCCACACCATCTGGGGCACCCTTCCCGTGGCTCGCCTTGAAAAAGTTCCACGTACCGGCAGTGATTCCTCACCCGAAGAGCTTTTCTGCAGCACATAGTATTGGCTCCCTGCAATCACAGCATTCACACTGTAAAACTGATGCTTCTATATCTTAAGTAACAGTAACTTTAAAACTTAAAAATCAAGTAAATTGTATTACATAAACTAATATTCACACTAATAAATGAATACACCATTGGATGCTACTCACTGCTGTTACCTATTTCTCAGTCCTGTTATGGTTTATATGAGTAACAGGACTGAGTTTTTAGCATAGAATTAGCAAATGCATGAAATATAGCCACATGGCATACATGATTATAGCATGAGTATAGTGAGCAAATTCTAGTGATTTACCAAAAATGTGTATATTTAAAATAAACAAATAACATCTAAAAATAATTTAGGTAACAGGACAGTATGTTGAGATTGACCCTCTCAGACATAGCTGCAATATCATCAAATATACAGAAAAGAAAATGACAGGACTTACTTTTGGTCTTCTCATTGCCTTCAGAAGATTCAAATGACGCAACTTCCTGTTGAATATGTGTCTTGTGGAATGTTCCAAGTTTATCAAGGAGGGCAATGTGTCCGGGTAACAGGACTGAGTGAAAACCCGAGGACACGACTAAAATGTGTATTTTATCTCAAATGTTATGGATTTCTCATGGAAAAAAAAAAAATTTAAATCATAGATTGGATATAAAGTCACAGAACAATGGGGGGAAAAAAATAAGATTTCTGAAGGACTTTAATCATTATATTTCAATGTAAAGTATAGAGATAGAGAGTGGGGACATGAAAAAAATGCTATTTTTTAGTGTTCTAGGTAGTTTTTATTAATGTTTTTTATTCTATATTTTAAATTTGCAATTAAGTTCATGTGCAGGACACTGCTTAATAAGATGTATTTTAGAGTTAATTGTCATGCATTTTTATACATATAATGTTCTGGGGACAGAAATGGCACCCATTCAGTGGAATGGCTCAGCTGATGTATGCAAGGTTTAGTGAATGATTTCAGTATTTTAATTAGTTAAAGAGTATTTTAATGAACTGGACAAGTGTAGCATCATTGTAGTTCAAACAGTAGAAGTGTCTTGTAAGGACATGATGAGAACAATTATTTACATTTACATGACTGCATTTGGCAGACCCTTTAACCTAAAGCGACTTACTTTGCTTTAAAGTTATACATGTAATCAGTTCATGCAATCCTTAGGAATAGAACACATGACCTTAGCATTGGTAGCACACTACTCTACTGCAGTCCATAGTTTATTCCTCCTGAGCTTTGTTCTCTAATGTTCAGTAAAAGATGGTGATGATGTACATCTCTTTAAAAAGTTTTCGAATTGGTGTAGGCTACACGTAACATGCACACGCTGTGTGCTACTATGCTGCCATCTTGGCTCGTTTGTCCAGTACATCCCATGGACGCTCAATTGTATTGAGATCTGGGGAGTTTGGAGGCCAAGTGAACACCTTGAACTCTGTGTTGTTCCTCAAACCATTCCTGAACAATTTTTGCAGTGTGGCAGGGCACGTTATCTTGCTGAAAGAGTATACCATTGCCATGAAGGGGTGTACTTGGTCTGCAATAATGATTAGGTAGGTGGTACGTATCAAAGTAACATTCATATGAAAGCCAGGACCCAAGGTTTCCCAGCAGAACATTGCCCAGAGCATCACACTGCCTCTGTTGGCTTGCCCTTTTCCCTTAGTGCATCCTGGTGCCATCTCTTCCACAGGTAAGTGATGCCCACGTAACAGGATGTCCACATGATGTTAAAGAAAATATGATTCATCAGACCAGGCCCCCATCTTCTATTGCTCCATGGTCCAGTTCTCATGCTCACATGCCCATTGTAGGTGCTTTCGTTCCCAGCGTGCATCAATGAGCCTTGTGTACCAATGACCTCACCAGTTGTCCTTCCTTGGATCATTTTTGGTAGATACTAACCACTGCATTCCAGGAACACCCCACAAAACCTGCTGTTTTGGAGATTCTCTGCCCCAGTTGTCTAGCCATCACAATTTGGCCCTTGTCAAAGTCGCTCAGATCCTTATTCATGCCCATTTTTCCTGCTTCCAATACATCAACTTTGAGAACTGACTGTTCACTTGCTGCCTAATACATCATTCCTCTTGACAGGTATTGCCCACCGTGCTCTGTTTTCCTAAAGCCTCTGGGTGGCGGTGGCACCGGTGTGGGGGCCCGATCATCACTGCTTGCAGCTTTAATTATTATTATTATTAATAGTGCAGTCTGTCACTGAAGGTGTTTATTCAGTGTGTTATGTAGGGGATGTGTGTTGTCCATAATGGCTAACAGTTCTTTGGTCCTTCTTGAACCCAACATAATACATTATGCAACATTTATAGTTAATCAAGCCTGTCATCCAAATGCACACCAAGGTACTTATGTGCTTACTACCTTCACATCCTCTCTGTCAGTGGTGACAGGTGATTGGTGGGGGCTATACCACCTGAAGTCCACCACAATCTCTTTTGTCTTGCCAGTTTTTAGCTGTCGTTGGTTAAGTTTGCACCATTCAGTAATGGTCTCCAACAAGACCCTGAACTCATCCTCCTGCCCACTTCTGATGCACCTCATGATAACCGTGTCATCAGAGAACTTCTGCAGATTTTCTGTGTTATACAGAGTCTGTACAGGATTTTGCAGAGTTTTTTTGTGATTGTTGCAGCCAAAAATGCTTGATTTTGCCACAGCATTTTTCTAAATTTGTGATGCAATTTGCAGAGTTTTTTGTGCTTTTTTGCGGAATACTACTTGAATTGGCAAAATTGCAATTGCACGAAATTGTTTTGTATGTTCTTTCGCAGTGATGTTTGTTGGTAAATGAGACCTTTCAGCTGTACTCATGGTCGACACGTGAATTGAAGGGGACATTGGCTGAACGCGCGTTGTGGTGATGTCACATGGCCCGTTGTGATGACATCAGATGACACGGCTTGGCCCAAATGTGTGGAAAATCTGCAGTAGTTTTGAAAAATTGCAAGTTCCTTCAAAAATTGTGTAGTTTCCCTGATTTTGCATTAATTTCTGCGATCATAAAATTGAAAAATCCTGGAGGGATTGGTCAGCACAGTCTCTTGAGGTGCCTGAGTGTTGCGGATAGCCATATCAGACACACAACCATGGAGTTTGGTTGTCCATTCATGAGATGATGATTCATCCACCTGCATCAGAGTTTCTTCCCCAGAAACTCCCTAGATGTGTGTGTGTGTGTAATATATTAAAGTCCATCCTCGGAGGCAAACTGCAGTGGATCTTGTGCAGCTCTGACCAATGTTTGACAATTGCTGTTGTTCAGAATATATAATATACCTGGTACATTCCATAACCTTGGTTTTTGATAGGTCTAGGTCAAAGGTCATCATCAATCATATGTTTGTTGACAGGTGTAGGTCAAAAGTCATCATGGTTGTTGTGTATGTCAAAGGTTAATGATGAAAGTTTTCATTTGAAAATCTTAATGTGTTTTTAATGTGTTTTGAAAGTCAGAAGTGAAAAAACGTGTTTAAATGAGGCTTCCCTATATACAAACACCCACACACACACACCCCCCAGATGTTGAAAACATATGAGTAAGGCAAACACCCATCTCACCCACACACTTAGACGTAACTCCCATTTACTTGAGTTTCCCACCAAAAATATGTGGAAAAGAATGTCAATCACACCCTGCCGAAACAAAAAAACATATGTTTAAATGACCCCAACATATACAAACATAAACACGCACACACACATAGACACACACCCATCTCTCGCACAACACACCCACACACACACACATCCTGGATGGTAAAAACATATGAGTAAGGGAATGAGCCCCACGTGTACAAACACAAGCACACACACACACCAATCCCTCCCACAACAGAGCATGAAAATATTCAATATTGGTTTGTCAACTGGTTGTACAGCCGGCTTTTTTTTCAATGCGGAAAAAGGAGTCGTAGTGCTTTTCAAGTTATCTGGACCGGGTCACATCCACTGGAGCAATGCTACTGAAACCGTAACCTTTGATGAGTGTGACTGGAAAAAGTTTTAAAAAATGGTGTAATGACTTTGATTACATTGTTAGAATGGATTTCTTTTCACCAGAGGCCTACAGGCGAAAATGGAGAAGTGGTACCTCTCCGCAACAGACATACCACATAAGAGCAACAAATTTCTCCAAGAACCAGGTTTCACTGCACTTTTCTGATACTATTACCAGTGACTACGCATCTGATAAAGAGAATTGCGAAGTGAGGTATGATCGAACCAGCTGGCAGGTTCTACAATGCTACTTTAATCAAATCGACGAATTATTCCAAAAATTGGGAAAAAACAAAGAAACGGGAGAAATAAGAGTAAAACTAGACAATCTCTTGTAACGTTATGATTTTACTAATCTTTCAAGACTGAGCAGAAACCACGCCTGCTCCCAATACTCCACCCTAATGATGTGTAAATGAGTTTGCCTACATATTTGAGTTAAAACCTCTGAGCATCAGCACGCAGTATGTCTCATGAATTCAGACCCTATTTTTACAACTCGGTTGCTACCATGGATAATGATGTTACCAGTTCTGGTTTTGAAGAGCGTGAAAATATTGGTGGAATCCTAGGGAAAAAGAAATCTGACCTATCTATCAACAAATGATGAAACTTACGGTAGCATATCCAACACCGTGCTAGCCATCATCCGTGCAGATTGATGAAAAAGCTGCTTAAACCATGGTTGAAATACATGTTGTCTTGCCAGTCACAGATGGCGGCTTCAGCGATACCTTGAGTTTTTTCCAACGATGGTGTGTGTTTGATACTGCACAGTTTGAGACCTCTAGCCACCGTGTATTTCAACCACGGTTTAAGCAGATTTTTCATCAATCTGTAGGCGTTCATGTGCAGATAGAATGTATCAGGATCGAACAAGCACGTGTGTTGGAGTTGACTCGGGTGATCAATCGCGCAGCCGTGGCAGTTGTCTTTCAGATCTTGATCAATAATTCTGTCCAACAGTTCTCCCGTCACTGCACGGATGATGGCTAGCACGGTGTTGGATATGCACCCGTCAGTTTCATCATTTGTTGATAGATAGGTCAGATTTCTTTTTCCTAGGGTTTCACCAATGTTATCATGCTCTTCAAAACCAGAACTGGTAACATCATTATCCATGGTAGCGACCGAGTTGTAAAAATAGGGTCTGAATTCATGAGACATACTGCGTGCTGATGCTCAGAAGGTTTTAACTCAAATATGTAGGCAAACTCATTTACACATCATTAGGGTGGAGTACCACTTCTCCATTTTCGCCTGTAGGCCTCTGGTGAAAAGAAATCCATTCTAACAATGTAATCAAAGTCGTTACACCATTTTTTTAAGCTTTTTCCAGTCACACTCATCAAAGGTTACGGTTTCAGTAGCAATGCTCCAGTGGATAACTGGAGTGGATTTCAGATAACTTGAAAAGCACTACGACTCCTTTTTCCACATTGAAAAAAAAAGCCGGCTGTACAACCAGTTGACATTAACCAATATTGAATATTTTCATGCTCTAAAATTTTTGCAAATCTTCCCAAAGTAGATTTAAACTTTTTTGGTGCTCAAAGAATCAACGATATTCCATATGCAGAAAGGTAAAGTATTTGAAGGGGGAAATGTGAGGGGTGGGCTGTGTGTGTGTGTGTGTGTGTGTGTGTGGGGAAGGGGGGGGGGGGGGGCATTGCGGGAGGAATGGGGGTGTGTGTTTTTGTACGGGGGGGGGGGGGGGGGGCTCATTCCCTTACTCATTCCCTTACTCATTCCCTTACTCATTCCCTTACTCATGTTTTTAACATCCGGGGTAGGTGTGTTGTGGGAGAGATGGGTGTGTGTGCTTGTTTGTTTGTTTGTATATATGATTGACATTCTTTTCCACATATTTTTGGTGGGAAACTCAAGTAAATGGGAGTTACATCTAAGTGTGTGGGTGAGATGGGTGTTTGCCTTACTCATATGTTTTTAACATCTGGGGGGGGTGGGTGGGGGTGTGTTTGTGTTTGTATACGGAGAAGGCTCATTTAAACACGTTTTTTCACTTCTGACTTTCAAAACACATTAAAAACACATTAAGATTTTCAAATGAAAACTTTTGTCATTAACCTTTGACATACACATAAGAACTGTGATGACCTTTGACCTAAACCTGTCAGAAACCAAGGTTATGGAATGTACCAGGTATATTATATATATTTCAGAGATGAGACAAATTGAAAAGGAGGTGTTGTAGTTGAGGCTGTGTTTATACTGTGTAAAGAATTGATTGAGCTCGTTTGCCCATTCACAGCAGCCTTCAGCTGATTTGGAATCATGCTGATGGAAGCCAGTGATTTCCTTCAGGCCTCTCCACACATAACGCAAGTTTTTCTGCTCCATTTTTTTTCAGCTTGTTGTTATACTCCTCCCTGGTCTCTTTAATCCCTGCTTTAAGCTCTAAAGGACCTGTTCACTGTCCCCTGCTGTGAAGGCTCTCTTCTTTTGGTTGGTACTCTCACAATGGACCTGTGGATGAGGTTACACCATGTCTGCATTTGTGGAAGGCGGAATAAAAACAACGCACACAATGGCATGGGAGAACTCCCTTGGCAAATAGTACAGATGCATTTTGACAATAAATTGTAAAAAGTTCAATAGCAATAAATTTCCAGTTTGCAGATTACTTCTGTTACTGTCACATGACTGGTGTTACACCACTTGTTATTCACAAGCACAATAAGCCCTCCAGAGTAGTGATCTCTGTCCCCCTTCAGATTAGTAAATCCATTTGGTCTTACATTAGCGTCCAGTATGTGTAACCATGACTCCATGAAAAACTAATAATAATGCTGCATCCGTGGTATTCTCATTGTGTATTCTCATTGAAAAACATAATGCTGCATCCGTGGTATTCTCATTGTTAGTGCTGATAATTCATCCATTTTAGTTGCCAGTGGTTTTGCATACCCCATGATGATTAAAGGGAGATATAGTTTCAATTTCTGTTTCTTTGCCCACTGTTTCAGTCCTGCCCTGCTGACACTATATCTCTGTAACGGTTCCTTCAGGATTGCCGGCTTTTGCTGGGTAGACAAAGAAGGCAGCATCCTGAGGGCAAGCAGCTGTTCCATTGTGTAAACAATGCCGGCTGGACTGTGATCAAAAAATGTATTGAAACAATCAATCCCAAGAGTCAGTAGAACGATAACTGATGTGCCAGTCCATGTTGTATCCCTATTAACGATGCTTAAGCCAAAAAAAAAGTTACAAAAACAACAAAAAGAATGAAAATAACACACAGAGCTACTTTAACAGGTAGCCACTATACTCTTGCATACAAGCCCATGTGAGTCCTTATTAAATATGTTTCTTATCATTATATCTTTTCTATATTTAGATAATGTATATAGCCTATATTAGTGTTACTAGTCAACCAGTAGGCCTATTGAAAAAAAATTGTTGGACTAGATGATTAGCCATCTTTTTCATAGTTAAAGCAAAAAAACTGGTGAGTTCAGTACATGTCATACAAAGTGATATCGAAGTGAAAATATTCCCTTAAAACAAAAGAAAATCAGTTGTGGCTCATCCATTGGGGCCCCAGCCAAACACACTGGCCACTTTAATAGGAACACCTGTCTTTCATGCAATTATATCCAGTAAGTCAATCATGAGTCAGTAGCACAATGCATTAAATCATGCAGATACAGGACAAGAGATTCACATCTAACATCAGGATGGGGAAAGAAATCTCACTGACAGTGACTCTGGCATTATTATTGGTGCCATGGCCTGGTGCCATGTGCCATTTTGCATATCCTCAAATCAGTATGAGAATTCATGCAACTTTTGGGCAATCAAAGCAGCTTTTTTGGGTGCTTGACCCTTAGTGCCAGAACGAATAAGAGAAAAAAAATAACTCCAGGCAACCTTGTCTTCCCGAACTGGCACTTGATGTTTCAGGTAGCTATGTTTTTTTCTGATATCACACACCATTAAACTTTTGTTTATAGTTTAAGTATGCACACTGGTCAGCTCCGTTGGTAATAGTTTGTTAGTTAGGTTTGCTCCTCTTGCTTCCTGAAAGGTAAGCTAACGTTAGGTATGCTGTTAAGTTAGCTGGCTATCCTGTGAAGGCAAACAAGGGTATAATTCTGGGTAATATCAGAAAAAACATACATTAAACACCAGGTGCCAGTTCAGGAAGATGAGGCTGCCTGGAGTTATTTCTTTTTTTCTTGTTGTTCATGTGACCAAACAAGCTCTTTTGATTGGCCAACATTCTCTGATCTCTGAACAGTGCCTGCTCCTGGTTTTACAGGTGCACAAATCAGTTTTGCTCCATATTTCACAGAGATATGTGGTGCAAAAGAGTGTGTGCGGACCTTGTCATTTGTGCATGAAAAAAAAAAACAGCATTTGAGACTCGTAGTGGTAGATTCAAGCAGTTGTAGTTGACTTGTGTTTGTGCTAGAAAAATATCCAAGAAAAAAAAGTATTTGTGAGAAAATATTCTACAGGTGTGCAACTCTCATTGCATGAATTCACATACTGATTTGTGGATGTGCAAAATTTGTCCATGACTTGTGTGTGAATGTGTTGTGCACCATACAGTGCTGTGCAAAAGTTTTAGGCACCCTATTTATTTTAGTACAAACTTTGTTATATTTTTTTTATTTTATGATGTCTACATTATCAAGTCAGTACAAAAACATTTTAGATTCCTGAACATTAGTTTTCTAGCACAAAATTAAATGTTACAGAAAAATGTTTGTATGTCATTAAAGAAAGCAGCATATTATGTAAGAGACACTTTTCAGACAAAAAAACACAATGAAGGCTGCTGGGTTTTGCTGCAAAAATAAGAAGCAAGTGTGACAGTCAAAGTCTCCAGAAGAACTGTGGCTGGTTACCAGCTTATTTCCTTATAAAACTGCACAAATTGTACCAGAGACTGCTATTAGTATTATTATTATTTTTTTGTCATACCAAATATTGACTTTGTTCATTTACTACTGTTTACTGCTATTTACGGGTTTTTTTTTTTTTTAATGTAGAAACATTTATGTAGAAGCATTTCTTTTCATGTGCCTAAAACTTTTGCACAGTACTGTATTTAGTGCAGCAACTGTAGCAAAAATGTGAGAGTACGAGTTTCTTCATTTATGATTTGTAGAATAGGTTTTGTGACTTGTAGAATAGGATTTATGTGCCTGCAATGAAGAATTTGAGAAGGTGTAACTGTTGTATTGTGTTTGTGAGAGAAAAAAAATCTACAAGTACAGATTCCACTGTTAGAGGTGCTCAGTTGTTTTGCCACAATAATACCTTCATAAACCTGTGCCCACTGTAGCCTCAGCTTCCTGTTCTTGACTAACAGGAATGCACCATGATCTTCCGTTGCTTTAGCCCATGAAATTCAAGGTTCGGTGTGTTGTTCTAAAATGTTTTTATGCACAGTTGTAAAGAGTGGCTATTTGAGTTGCCGTAGCCTTCCTATCAGCACGAAACATTGTCAATTCTCATCTGACATTTCTCATCAACAAGGTGTTTCAACAAATAGAACTACTGCTCACTGAATGTTATTTTTTTCTCTGTCTCTCTCTGCACAATTCTGTGTAAACTTTATTGAATGTCGTGAGTGAAAATCCCCGGAGAAATGCTCAAATCAGCCCATCTGGTACCAACAGCCATGCCACAGTCAAGGCCACAAAGATCACATTTTTCTTCATTCTGATGTTTGATGAACATTAACTAAAGCTCTTAACCTGTATCTGCATGGTTGTATGCATTGCATTGCTGTCAGATGATTGCCTGATTATTGCATGAATGAGCAGATGTATAGATGTTCCTAATAAAATGGCCAGTGAGTGTATACAACTGACTTGTGTAACTGAACAGGATCCCAAGAGAGAACAGTATCTAATTAATTATTTCTTGGTCCATTTTTGTAAATTTTCCCTTTTTATATAGATGTGGAATTCAAAGTAATAGTAGAATATTATTCTTGGTGGTTAAGACGTTGGACTACTGATCAGAAGGTCGTGAGTTCAAATCCCAGCATTGCCAAGCTGCCACTGTTGGGCCCTTGAGCAAGGCCCATAACCCTCAACTGCTCAGTTGTATAAATGACATAAATGTAAGTCGCTCTGGATAAGGGCATCTGCCAAATGCCATAAATGTAAATGTAAATGTATTGGATCAAAAAGAAAATCAGTTGCAACACCCCATCCCCAATGCTTTTTAGACATGGTTCTTTTTCTGTCCTTTCCTTTCTGTTAAAGCTGCCTAAAACTTGTTTTGTTTTGTTGTTTCTAACATTTTCTCTTTTGACTTGATGTTTTGTTATTTATTTGTTGTTTGAAAATTGACAGAGCACTTCCACATGCAAGCAGAGTGCCTGGTTAAGCCCTTGATGCAGACTATCTCACACCGGCATTCACGGGTGCGAATGGCTGTCATAGAGGCCACAGGAGCTGTTGTCCGGTATGGCACAGTAAAGAACATGGATGATGTGCTCTCTCACATGGCACAAAGACTGTTTGATAACTCACCCCAGGCAAGACGATTTTTCTAGATTAGTTTCTCATATTTAATAATGTTGTTTTGTCTAATTTAGCAAACCTGATCAACCTCAGCTAATTATCATGCCATTTATGAACTGCAGACCTGCCAACTTTTACATATTTTGTGTAGGAGCTCTAGATTTTAATATTAAAGTATGGTAGTATGAGCAAAAACACATCAGAAGGACTGTGATCTTACCCCCCCCCCCCAATATAAAAAACACAGATGAGCACCAGCATATTAATCTGGAATGATTGTTAATTGTGTAGGTTTTTTGAACTCTCTAAAATTGACAATCCTGGAAGCCCCGCTTCCATCATAAATGAATAATCTTTTGATCAGTGTTCTTGTCTCAACTTGATTTTCCAGCTTAAAAGATGCTTTCAGTTTAAATGATGGTAATTGAATGTTTGAGTTCATGAATGTGTGATGTATCAAAGTATGTTTGATTTAGCTGACATTAGCCAAGTAAATGGTTTCCATCCGTTCCATACTATATTTATTATGGATGCCACTGAAAATCTTTGGTCAAAAACCCAACATTTGGCTTTTGGCAAAAGAGAAATAAAAACTAAAAATTCTAGCTTTTTAATCGTAATGATAGTTTTTATTAGTGAATAAAACAGTTTATTTCCTTTGTTCTGCAATTAAGAAGTTGATATGTAAAAGGATTATATTAAAAACTTAACGTGTTATGTTTTTCTACAATTTTAAAATTTACATGGGACACATCTTTATGATTTTGCAATTTGTAGTAGCTCTTTCCATAGGATGTTGTGCTTTGCATCATGGAAGTATGGTCTCATTTCTCTGTTACTCAGGGTAATAGTGAGATGTTGAAGTAACCTCTTCATAGTCTCTGCATCTTGCTGTTCTTTGACATGGCTCTTTCTAGGTGAGGAAGGCTGTGACTGTGGTTGCTGGTGACTGGCTTCTCAACCTCCGGGACAGATACTCTTACTTTCACATGCTTATTCCACTGTTGCTGAGCAGCCTCAATGATGATCTCCCAGAGATAAAGTATCACTAACCAATGACATTATTATGCCATTCCTGATCATAATTATATATAACCTTTTAAAGTTTGTTGTTGCAAGTTTGGTAAAAACTCAAAACAGGTAAGTGGGTCTTACTTTCTTTGTTCAGGGCTTTGGCATGTGAGCTTTGGAGGCAAGTTGGTAATCAGTGGGAGAAAGAAAATGAAGATGATCTGAAGGATAAAATGGAATTCTTCCCTTTCCCAACTTTGTCGTACCCTCCTGGAGGTGAGTTTAACAAATGTTGTCCTTTGATGTTGTCCTTGGCTCTTTTGTGACTTCCTGGATGAGTAGTTGCCGTGCACATGGAGGAATTTTGGAAGGTCGACCACTTTTGAAGGCTAGCACATCTGGTCCGCATTAGTTCCTGTGATGTTGTTCCTGTTTTCAAATCGTTTGCCAGGAGCTTCTTGCTTGTGTCAGGGTTTAAACTATACTGTTCCTTTCTTTATCATCAATAATTTTGCGCTATTGTTCTCATTTGTTGTAGTTTCACTTTCCCTTCTGCCGTATTTTTTTTTTATTTTATTTATTTATTTATTTTTTTTTTACACTAAAGGCAGCAAGCAAAGTCCATCCACATTGGATCTGTCTAAAATAATATCAACGAATTTTTGACTAAGGTACGTTAAACACCCAATATGGCAAATGCTCAGCTTGTTCAGTGTGTTGAGTGCAGGATGTTTAGTAATTCTTCCTCTGTCGTTAGTAATAGCTTTGTTTGTGCTATGTGTATACTGGTTAGCTCTCTGACTGAGAAGATTGCAGCACTAGAGGTACGCATTCAGACTCTAGAGAGGGTTAGTGAGAGTGAGAGCAGCATAGTTTCTGTAGGGGAAAGTCTGGATGCCTTAGGTGGAGATAGCAATCCCCCAACTCCGGCATTAGAGTCCTCACAGTGGGGCAAATGTGTGACGACTTGGCGGCATAATCACAAAGCCAAAGCTAACGCTAAGGCTCTCCCACGGGTGCACCACTCCTCTCCGCTTCACTTGTATAACAGCTTTGCTCTCCTCAGTGAAGCATCCGCTGAGAAACCTGAAAGAGCTCTGGTTATAGGAGACTCTATCTTAAGGCATGTGAAATTAGCTAGGCCTTTAGGGGCACCAGCAGCTTTAGTTAGGTGTATACCGGGAGCCAAGGCACCGGTCTTAGGCAAGTACAGGTTTTCAAAGGTAGTTATTCATGTAGGAGCTAATGATGTACACCTACGTCAGTCAGAGGTTACTAAGAGTAACATTGTAGAGCAGTGTAACTTAGCTAAGGCAATGTCTGATGCAGTAATATCCCAGTGCAGCATGGTGATGTAGTTTACAGCAGTTTATGGTCGCTGAACTGCTGGATGTCCAGGTGGTACTTTATAGATAATTGGAGTAGTTTTGAGTGCAAGGCTGGCCTATTAGGGCGGGACAGTATCCATCCCACTTGGGAAGGTGCTGCTCTCATTTCTTGTAGAATAGCACATAATCTTAGAACAGGCCTAGTTAATCGGTGACAGTCCAGAGCCAAGGCCAGGAAGCAGACAAGCAGGCTAAACTTCACCGTCAGCCCCGTCTAACCAACAGAGGAAGAGGTGTCGCACTCATTTATAATGATAATCTAGGCGTCACACAAAAACCTAGTCATAAATTCAACACTTTTGAAGTTCTTTATACTAACATAAAATACGTAGCCACAAAAAATAAGTCTACCGAGTTGATTCCGTTAATTATTATTTACAGACCCCCAGGGCCATATTCTGAATTCCTCTGTGAATTTGCAGATTTCATCTTGAACCTGGCTGTTTCTTTAGACAAAGCGTTAATTGTTGGAGACTAATATTCATTTTGATAACCCAGAAGACTGGGTTGTGCCCATTCTAGATTCAGTAGGGGTCAATCAAAATGTAATAGGACCGACTCATAATGGAGGTCACACTCTTGACCTCATACAAACATAGTTGCATTTCCGCAGTCCGAAGCTATCTCAGATCATTATCTCATCTCGTTTAAAATGCGTCTTAACCATAATATATGCACCTTGCCATGGTACCGTGTCAAACGTAGTCACGTCAGCTACTGCACAGAGTTTTTCATTAACCTCCCAGAGTTATCAACTATGATTGGATCACCATCTGACACTAAAGAAGTTCATCAGGTGATCTAATGCTTTGAGTCAACGCTCTGCAACACACTAGATAAGGTAGCTCCACTTAAAAGAAAAATAATTAGAGAGAAAACGCTAGCACCCTGATATAACGCACCTTAAAACAGACCACTTGAAAATTAGAATGTAAATTGCGCCAAACCATATTGGTAGTATTTCAAACAGCTTGGTGTTACGAAACTGGGGAACGAAGGAAGCAGGATGCACTTGCAGGGGAAAGTGGTCAGTTTAATAGGAACAACAAAAAGGCACATTCAGAAGTGATGGGACAACAATACAAAAATTCAAAAAAAAAAACAGCACGTCAGTCTTCCAAAAAGGGTTGGACACAGATATGAACACTTACAGGGTCAAAGTCCAGGAAATCACGAAATGCGGCAGGAATCCAAAAAACCCGGGAACGCTGGGCAAACAAAAACACACAAAAAACCGGAGGAACCAGGGAACAAAAAACATCGGAAACAACTTTGCTTCATTGCTATCTTTGACATGAGACATCAAATTCCTCAGATTCATCACATTGAAAATCAATACATTCAAACATCAAATTCAAAAATCAATACTCCGCCTAAAAAAAAGACACAGACCGGGGTTTAAGTAATGGCATTTCATCCTAAGGCAAATAAGATTAGACACGCGACACCTGGAAACGATAATCAGAACAAAGGACCAATCAGGAAGCGGGGGCAGAGACATGACACAACACAAAAAAAAAAAAAAAAAAAACATATGGCAAAGTAAACAAACACAGAGTCTTTAAGAATTGCACTGGAATGCGCTCCGTGGAATGCGGAAGGGCGTTGCTCCGTTAACAGCACAGCGATAGGGAAATATGCTGCTCCGTAGCGGAGCCACGAGAGGGAGATATGCTGCTCCGTAGCAAGAGGGAATATGCTGCTCCCTAGCGAGAGCAGCAGGAGGGAGAGCTAACACTTGGAAGGAGAGCCTCATGAACTATAGCAAATCTCTTAGTGCTGCTAGATCAATCTATCTCTCCACCCTAATGGAAGATAACAAAAAATAATCTTAGATACTTATTTAATACTGTAGCAAAATTAACTAGGAATAAGACCACAACAGAATCATGCACACAATCATTATATAGCAGCGATGATTTCGTGAATTTTTTCATTGGCAAAATTGAAAATGTTAGACAAAAAATTGAGACAGTTTTATAACTAACCCTCTAGATAATAATAGAACAATATCAGATCAGCGATTAGAATATTTTACTCCCCCTTGAGAGACTGAACTAATTTCACTAATTTCCTCATCAAAATCATCAACTTGTATCCTAGATCCCTTACCTACATGTTTCTTCAAACAGATAATTCCAGAAGTAATCAAACCCCTTCTAAAAATAATCAATTCTTCCCTTCATATATCCCCTTTATCTCCGAGATCTTAGAAAAGGTTGTAACACAGCAGCTATGTTCGTACCTACATAGGAATAACATTCATGAAATGTATCAGTCAGGATTTAGGCCTCATCATAGCACAGAGACAGCACTGGTTAAAGTGGTAAATGACCTACTACTGACCTCTGATCAGGGTTGTGTCTCCTTGCTTGTGTTGCACAAGCACTGATCATAATATTCTCCTTGATAGACTAGAAAATGTTATTGGCATTAAGGGAACAGCCTTCTCCTGGCTCAGGTCTTATTTGACTGATTGCTATCAGTTCGTAGATGTAAATGGTGACTTCTCTATGCATACTGAGGTAAAGTCTGGTGTTCCGCAAGGTTCTGTTTTAAGCCCACTTCTCTTTTCTTTATATATACTACCTCTGGGTAAAATTATTTGTAAACATGGTATTAGCTTCCACTGTTATGCTGATAACATCCAGACATTAGAAACTGGATGCTTATTAACTTCCTTTTACTTAATTCTGAGAAGACAGAAATACAAGCAAGAGTCACCTTCTAGAACCAGAAGATATGACCACATCACCCCTATCTTATCCACACTGCATTGGCTCGCAGTACAATTTCCCACTGATTGTTAAATACTACTATTGACCTACAAAGCACTAAATGGTCTCGCGCCGCAGTACCTGAGCAGACTTTTGGTCTTTTGTGATCTGCCACACCTAGTTCGATCAAACAGGTGCCGGCTATTTGTTGGTAGAGTGGTAGAGCTTTCTCTTACAAAGCTCCACAGTTATGGAACAAACTTTTGCAAACAATTGCAAACACAACACAGGTTTATCAAAAAAAAAAAATTCTTTTTTTAATTCTATTTTTTAAATATAGGTGTGCAACAATTTTTGGCACCCTATGAATTCATATGAGAAAAATATATTTTTCAAGTATATTCCCATAGATATTTTACATTTTTTAAGTACACCTGGGTGACTAGGAACAGGAAATTGTTCAACCATGACTTTCTGTTTCACAGGGGTATAAATATCCTCATATTTATACCCCTGTGAAACAGAAAGTCATGGTTGAACAATTTCCTGTTCCTGTTAACACACAGGCCAAAATTCCCTTAGTCATTCATCACAATGGGTTAGATCAAGGAATATAGCTGTGATGTGCAGCAAGGTTGTTGAGCTTCACAAAATGGGAAGTGGCTATAAGAAAATAGCACAAGCATTGAAAATGCCCATTTCCACCATCAGGGCAATAATTAAGAAGTTCCAGTCAACTGGAAATGTTATGAATCAACCTGGAATTGGACGTGTGTCTATATTGTCTCAATGCACTGTGAAGAGGATGGTTCAAGTGGCCAAAAAATCTCCAAGGATCACAGCTGGAGAATTGCAGAAGTAAGTTGCATCTTGCGAAAGTCTCCAAAACTACAATCCGAAGTCACCTACATCACCACAAGTTGTTTGGAAGGGTTTCAAGAAAAAAGCCTCTACTCTCATCCAAAAACAAACTCAAGCATCTTCAGTTTGCCAGACACTACTGGAACTTCAAATGGGATCGGGTTCTATGGACAGATGAAACCAAAATGGAGCTTTTTGGCAATAAACACCAGACATGGTTTTGGTGCACACAGAAAGGTAGCCATATGGAAAAGTACCCCATGGTTAAATCTGGTGTCTCTAATGTTTTGGGGCTGTTTTTCTGCCAGAGTACCTGGACAGTTTGTTAGGATACATAGCATCATGGACTCTATCAAATATCAACAGATATTAAATGAAAACCCGAATGCCTCTGCCAGAATGCTTAAAATGGGCCATGGCTGGATCTTCCAGCAGGACAATGATCCAAAACATGCATGAAAATCAACACAAAAATGGTTTACTGACCACAAAATCAAGGTCCTGCCAAGGTCCTGACTCAGAGATGTTATCTTGGCAAAGGGAGGTAGCACGAAGTATTGACTAAAAGGGTGCCAATAATTCTTGCACACCTATATTTAACAAAGATATTTTGGTTTGGATAAACCTGTGTTTTGTTTGCAATTGGCTGATATCCATGAGAGCAGAGTATTTTTGTGAATGTTTTGAATAACAGATCAAAAGATTAAACAATAAAGACAATTTTTCACAGCCTGCTTTTATATTAGTGGAGGGCACTGTATATATTCAAAAAGTGCAATTGTGTAACCAAGAATTTGTGAGCTTATGAGCAACTTATAAATATGAGCATCAGAGTTATTTCTGAATTCATTATAGTTTTAATATTAATTCTATTTTGTTGAAGTTATCAACTGTTCACTGATGGAGACTTGAGTGCAAAACTGTTGTAGCAGTTGCAGTACTAAGGCTATTGTAGCAATTGCCTAAGTTACCTTTATGGTTTCTAAGTGGTACCATCCACAGTAATCTCACTGATCTTTATGCTGTCCTTATGGGGCCATCCTCAGCAGCAGCGAGTGGTTTTCAGGTGATGAGAACTCCAACCAGAAGTAGGACATCTGGATGGATCAGGCAGGTCCGGAGAGCAGAAGCGGTCAGGATCACTGGTATCTCAGGAGTATTATGTGTAGCGAGAGAGAAATTCATGGTTACAATGATGAATTTGTGGTGACATATTGAAACCCATAATTTGTATATATTATCATTGGATTCTCTATTCATATAACTAAGGCTTTTATAACTATAAAATTGTGTGCTGAATTCAGGCTAGCATCATCTACCAGCAATTCAGCTCTCATTACCAGAGACAAATCACTATAATTGGCTGGAGACCACAAAATATGGTATTTTTGGTGCTGCAGTGTATGTGTAGCAGCTTGAGAAAACCCTTCACATGGTGAAATTTTGACATTTTTCTACTCTATAAAGTTTTGAAATCTACAGGTTTTTCTGAACTGAAATAGGCGTTTGTTATGCACATCTCAATCACAAGTAAAGTTATATATTTTAAAGTCAGTGTCACACAAGAGGCAGAGTAGAATGCAAGTGCAGGCTGGCAATCCAAAAATGCAATTCCAAAACAGTGTCAGAACCCAGACACAGGTCAGACATTCAGCAAACGGGTGTAATGAGGGCAAAACACAAAGCAGAGTAAAAGCAGAGTGAATTCAGAACAAAGTCAGGAACCAGAAACACAACACAAGATCGAAAAGCTTAAAATCATTGCTAGGGAAACAGTAGGAGTGAGGCTTGTTTGAGTCAATGATTGTTTAAGAGTGTGGGCTGTTTAAGATGTGTAATTAGGAGTCTGATGAACTTGAATGCATGTTGGTTCATGTGACATGGTTTGTAGTTGTGGTTACCCAATCTGCATCCCCTGGCCAATTTGCGCTGTGCATGCTGATCAAGTTGTGATGATGCTGATCTATACCATGCATGCTTAATTGTTTACAGCTCAAGTCAATCTGCCTCACATTTGCAAAAGTGCAGCATTATGAATCTTGATTGCCACTGTTATAACGTGCAAGTGCAAACCCTGCAATATGAACTTTTATCATAACATAAAAGGCATAATGTTAAAAAGTCTGTTATTATGAATAGTATTCAGTGTAGTGGTCTAAATGTTACATGTTACTGTGAAGGAGCATCACTGTTGCCCAAATGTTGAATTGCTGGCTGTGGGTTTACGTCCAAGGGAATTAATGGTCGCCATTGTGGTTATTGTTTACATCCCACCGGCAGCTGACACAGAAGTGGCATGTGACGTCATACACTCTGCTACTGTGAGACTCCAAACTCAGCATCCAAACTCTTTCATTGTTATTTCTGGGGATTTTTTAATCATGTCACTCTACACTACATTACCAAAGTTTCACCAGTTTGTCAACTGTGTTACCAGAGAGAACAGAACACTGGATCTCCTGTATGCATGTGTGAAGGGTGCATACACTTCCTCTGGGAAGGTCTGACCACATCCTGGTTCTGCTGACCACATACAGACCTGTTGTTTTAAGGCAGTCTGTGACAAAGAAGACCATAAGAAGATCTTCACAAGAGGAAGAGGAGGCTTTGAAGTTCTGCTTTGAGACTACAGATTGGGAAGTGTTATGTGAACTGGCTGGGGAAGACAAAAAGAAGAACAAAAAGAAGCAGGAAGAAGGGCAAGGAACAGATGAGGAGGGTGCAGAAGGAGTTGAAGGTGAGACTGAGGGAGAACAAAGAAGCCTACAGAAGGAAGCTGGAGGATAGGTCAACCTATCCTCCAGGTTCTAGATTGGTTCTAGATTGTTCTAGGTTCTAGTTCTAGTTCACAACCTGTGGGGGGCAATCTAGAAAGTGCCAACGAGCTGAATTTGTTCTTCAGTTGGTTCAGCACAATGACCTCACATTATCTCCACCTCTCCCTCAACCACCACTCTTACCCAACTCCCCCCAAGGTCAAGATCAAACAATGTTTTCCACCCTGTCATCCACACTGATTCTCCCCTGCTCATCTCAAAACCATTTACCTCCCCTCATCACACAGCCTACTTCAGAGGACTCACACCTGAGGGTACTGAGGGTCTGCACTAACCAGCTGTGTGGGGTCCTCCAGCACCTCTTCAACCTGAGCCTTTGACTGGAGAAGGTGCCAGAGCTGTGGAAAACATCCTGCCTGGTTCCTGTTCCAAAGAAGACAACTCCACCCTGAACGATTATAAACAAGTAGCCCTCACATCACATGTAATGTAGGTCCTGGAGAGACTGATGCTGTTCTATCTAAGGCCTCAAGTCAGCTCTTTTCTGGACCCACTGAAGTTTGCTTACCAGCCACAGGTAGGTGTGGATGATGTGGTCATATATCTACTTCAAAGGGCTCAATCCCATCTAAAACAACACCACAGTGAGAATCACCTTCTTTGATTTCTCGAATGCATGTAACACCATCCAACCTCTTCTGCTGAGAGAAAAGATGAGAAGAATGCAGATGGACATGCCCATGATCTCCTGGGTCACTGACTACCTATCGGACAGACCCCAGTTTGTGTGGTTGGGAACCTGCCTGTCTGAGCGCCTGCTGAGCAGCACTGGAGCACCACAGGGAACTGTGCCCTCCCCCTTCCTCTTCACCCTGTACACCACAGACTTTCAGATCTCTGCCATCTTCAGGAATTTTCTGATGACTCGGTGGTGGTCGGATGCATAAGGGATGGACAGGAAGAGGATTATAGGGACCTGGTCAACAACTTTGTTCGGTGGTGTGGGAAGAACCATCTGCTCCTCATTGTGGCCAAGACCAAGGAGATGGTGGTGGACTACAGGAGGAAGAGGACCACAACCAGCCCCATTACCATCATGGGTCAGGATGTTGAGCTGGTTGACACGTACAGATACCTTGATGTACATTTCAACAACAAGCAGCAGAGCTTTTTTAGTAGGAGCAGAGCTTCTTTAGTAGAAGACTCATTCAGCTCCGCTGTAGGAAGGAGCGGTACAGGAGGTCATTTGTACCAACTGCGATAACACTGTACAAAAGATAATCACTTTGCTGGGACACTATTTGCACTGAGCCAATCTTAGGATAAGCTCATTGAACGATAGTCAAACTACCATCCATTATCCATATCCAGATGTATATGTATATGCACCACCACTTCAGTGTTTTTTACATGGTTCACAATGCTTATAAATACACATATGTATATTTATTCTTATTTGTTTCATCTACAATGTTAAATCACTTTTAGTATACTTCTAACTCTCTGTGCTGCTGTAATAGGTGATCTATCTATACCTCTTCCATTTTGTTTCCTTGAAAAATACATTTAAGATTAACTGATTAACTCAGAGAATTTTTAATCTAGCTCTTATTTAATATGGAATATTATTTACAAGTTTGGATTCAAAGTAGATGGTCTCCTATTTTTGGATAATTAATTTCAACATATCAAAACTACCAATTAAGCTATCCAATTCCATTAAAAAAAACAAAAAAACATTTTTACTCAGATTATATATTACATATTTAGGTGTATTTCATATTTTGATGTTGTGAAATGAACCACAGTACAGATCAGGTAAAGTTGTAAAGCATAAAAATGTGCGCACATGCACTCATACAGTCCACTCCAAGTATTGGAATAGCAAGATGAATTCTTTTGTTGTTGCTATATACTGAAAACAATGGGTTGGAGATCAAAAGATGAATATGAGATGTTAGATCAGAATTTCATTTCCTGATATTTATATCTAGATGTATTAAGCAACTTGGAACATGGCACCTTTTTGTTTTTTGTAAGCGATAAAAAAAATATTGGAACATGTGACTGGCAGGTGTTTCTTATTGCTCAGGTGTGCCGTGTTAAATTGATTGTTTAAACAATTACTAACTCTGAATGTCTACTCTTGGTTTGAGCCCTGGGTTTTGCCTATGAAGCCTGCATTTGTTGTTAAAAAGGCTAAACCAACATGAAGACCAGAGAGCTGTCTCTGGGAGAAATGGAAGCCATTTTGAAACTTAAAGTTTCGATCAAGCAGAGCCATTGCACAAGCATTGGGCATAGCCAATACAACAATTTGGAATGTCCTGAAAAAGAAAGAAACCAAAGTTTGGTGAAGGAAAAACCGAAAAACAGCAATCATTGACATGATCAACAACCTCCACATGTTGTTGGTCAGGTGAAGGTATCACAATCCACCATTCAAAGAAGACTTTAAAAACAGAAATATAGAGGCCATAGCACAAGATGCAAAGCACTCATCAACAGTAAGAATCAGAAGGCCAGATTGGAATTTGCAAAGAAATACAAAGATGAGCCACAAAAGTTCTGTAACCAAGATTAACCTCAACCAAAGTGATGGAAAGGCCAAAGTGTGGAGAAAGAAAGGATCTGCTAATGATCCAAAACATACAAGCTTATTGGTCAAGCACGGTGGAGTTAGTGTCATGGCTTGGGCTTGCATGACTGCTTCTGGAACGGCCTCACTAATCTTTATTGCTGATGAAAATCATGATGGTAGCAGTAGAATGAATTCAGAAACAAATAAATGTATCCCATGTATATAAGGAATTATAAGGAACTTAATCCCGCAGCGAGACAATGACACAAAATGCACTGCCAACACAACAGAGGACTTTGTTTGGGGGGGGGGGGGAGTTTTAGACTGGCCAAGTCAATCACCTGATCCTAACCCAGTTGAGCATGCATTTCACCTCCTGAAGAGGAGACTGAAGGGAGAACCTCCCCAAAACACACAGCAACTGAAGGATCCTGCAGTACAAGTCTGGAAAAAGCATCACAAAAGAAGAATGCAACAGTTTGGTGACGTCAGTGAGTCACCGGCTTGAAAAAATCTGGGTATCAGAAACATAATGAAAAGAAGGAAAGGGAGGCCAGGAGAACCACTGGATCCCAGTCTATTAAGACTTTCTTTAACAAGACAGGTTAGTACGGATGTTAGTGTGATGGAATGCCGTGCCCTGATTATTTTGCTGCCTGATGTAGTTTCGCGGGAATAGGACACCTAATAAGAGCTGCTGCTTGCGCCTCCTTGTCGATACTGTCACATTGTTTTCTCATTACTGTACTGGTGTGCACTGACCAAACGATTACACGGTCAAAGTCTCCGTCTTTTTTGCGCTATTATGTAAATAGAGTTGGTTTGGGGGAAAAATGATGTGCGTGTCACAAGGATTACAGACCTGCCGGCTGCTGATGTGATATGTTTTAAGATAACAAAACTATCAAGAAAACTTAAATACAACTTATTTCTCTTGGATGGATACATATATTAGCTTTGTTTAATAATATATTATGATTATGAGTCATTTAAATGGTTTTATTTTACATTTGACTGCATTATTTTCAATTTCTGAATGTTTACTTCAGCTGTTAGACACCAGGCTGACTAGAAAGGCTTTTTATAATATTGCTAGTACTTTTTAAAAATGTTTTATTTTATTAATTTCTTATCTTTTGTTATTTTATTAGTTTGTCTTGAATAATTGCTTGAGGACTTTAAATAATGATTCATAAGAAGTTATTAGTGCCATTGTTTTGATGTAATACTTATATAAACATTTTATATAAACTTTTGAAATAAAATTGTTTACAACATGTTCTCTTACAAGTAAATAGACTGTGTCAAAGTGACATGATATTAAACTTTTAAAACAGTTTACACCATGGTCTGTCCAAATAATTGATTCTGATTGGCTGGAAGGTGTGTGTTAAAACTGTATATACCACAGGTAGTTCCGGTCAGTTTAATCACTGTTCTAAATTAATGCACTGCCTATAAACAACTGTAACCATAGTAACACAGTTAAACTCACAACTTCATTATTAGTAGAGATGCGACACAGATGCAGGTAATTCACACACACAATCTCTCTTACTTTCTCTCTCTCTCTCTCACTCTCTCTCTCTCTCTCTCTCTCTCTCTCTCTCTCTCTCTGTCACTCTCTTTCTCTAATAATAATAATAATAATAACTATTTACTATAATTAATTCAAAAAAATTTTTTTATCTTATTTCACTACTTTATTTCTGTGTATGATTTAGAGCGGTCAGAATTCTAACGACAATTAACCATTATTTTTATCTTTTCAGTCAAATTTTGTGTTGCAAACATCAATGACAGCTTTAACTTGTCCTGGCAAGAGAACATGGTATAAGCGGGATAATCCACGGCTAGGTGTATGTTACACGATTTTAATGCACTCCGCTTCGCATCAGGTAGTTCTTTTCCTCCACTTCATGCATTAAAATTTTGTAACGTACACCTAGTCATGGATTATCTCTTACATGTCTTGCAGCAACAGATTTGACAGTGGTTTCATCCAACCCACAATCCCCTTCCAAAGATGACTTGGAGGGTGAGTGAGGAAGACACTCAGTGGGTATATTGACAATAACCCAAGAGAGGTTTAATGGCCTTGCCTATCTTTCAGTTGATAGCCAGCTAAGCAGACAACTTGTCTTTAAAGACATTATAAGTGACTTTGCCAACGAAAAAGTTTGACATTGGGATTTTGGTTCAGCCTAGGTGTAGTGACATGAAAGGTTAAAAATTGATCAAACCGATATACAAGTGTATGTGTAATATATCATATAATGATCATAGTTATTTCGATATGTTCATTACGATTCAAGATTTTTTGGTGTCTATTTATTTGTTTTTAAATTTAATTTATATTTGTGTGTTTTGCTTTTGCCAATGTTCAATAAAAACCTTTATTTGCATTTATTTATGTTGTCTGTTTTGTTATTTTGTAAGAAATTCCTCTTAGTTTACATGGCACTGTAGATGTGGGCCTCCATGCCCATATCTTATACTGCGTATGATATGGGTGGAGAGTGGTGGGGGCCCACATCAATATTTTTTCAGAGGGCCCAGAACTCCCTAGCTATGGCCCTGCATACACACACACCAAGCTTTGCGTCATTTGCTTACCAGTGTGAATGGGTCAATGTTAGACATATAGAATACCTGTAAGGGGTTTATCTTTCAATATGCTTATAATGTCTGGTTTTTTTCCCCCCCACTGTAGAACCTGTTGTGTGTGGGACAATGAGGAATTGGGAGACAAGTGAATTTTGCTGGAGCTTTGTGCTTCCTTTATTTCATTCACCCACAAGCTCAAAGCTGTTTACGGCCTTCATCAGCTCTGTCTCTTTCTCTGACTCAGCATTCTCCCTGAAAGGACAAAACAAAGCAGACATGAGTAAACTCACACACAGAGGTGAGAATCATCATGTGTTACTTGCTGGTGCAACCCACCTCCAAGCCATCTGCAGTCGACGCGTGTCCACGCCCGTGCTGCTACATACCCCCACTGCCCGAATCAGGCTGGGGAGCCATCCGACTCCCACCCTCCACCCCACCCCTTTTACCAAAACAGCCACCAGCCCTCTGTCTGACATGTCTGTCTGCTGAACAAAAGAGAGAGAAAAGTCAAGAGAATGCAACAGCAGGCCCCCACACAAAACTGCTTTTACCTGACAAAAAGCCCGCTCACACAGCACTGTCTACTGAACTGAATCTTGTGCTCCCTTTTTTGTGAGGTCAGTCAACAGGTTGGTGATGTCCAAAGAATTAGATACAAACCCACTATAATAGCCAGCCATCCCCACGAACTGCCTCATCCCCTTTTTGGTCTTGGTTCTTAGGCAGGATGCAGTTGCTGTGGTCTTATAAATTTGGGGACGAACCTGCCCATGGCCCAAGCGGAAGCCCAGATACCATACTTCCACACACCCAAGTGCACACTTCTTTCAAGTCCCACCCATCTCAAAGATCTTAGGACAACTATCAGATGTTGTAAATGCCGCTTCCAATCATTACTATAAATGATTATATCATCTAAATAAGCAGCAGCATATGCACTGTGGGGGCAGAGTATTTTGTCCATGAGATGTTGAAACATCGCTGGGGCTCCAAAGCAAATGGAAGGGTCAGAAATTGGTGTAACCCAAATGGAGTAGAAAAGGCCTCAGGATATTGAAGTCAAGGGAATCTGTAAATACTCCTTGGTTAAATTAATTGTTGAATAAAGCGAGCCATTAGAATGAGCACTTTTCAGTGTGCACTGTTCACATATTACATAAATAAAAATCAAAAACTGCTCACAGCCTGCTATGCTCAAAATTAAGTTCAATGTGAGTATGTTGTTTGTGTCAGCTCCATCTTTCTCTGACTCACAGCATTCTCTACGAAAGGGCAGAACAAAGTGGACATAAATAAACCTGCCATATTTACACTAGTGTAAGATTCATGTGTTACCGCTGGTTCAACCTGCCTCCTCAATGTCCACAGCCGATGCTCGACTATGCCCCCGCTGCCACACCCACTTTTTAGTTTGTTGTCAGATATGCTGTGGATGAACTATTACAATGGAAAGTGAATGCTGTGTATGCGTGCATGTGTGTGCTTGTGTGTTCCCAAGCTAGGAAGTGTATGGTCTGCCCAGCCAATCTCTTGTATCATTTTTAGTGGTAGAGGAACCCTGACATGATTAAAACTGTCCCTTTTTCGGTCACTAGTCTATTTACTTTGCACTCTTCTCCTCTTTTCTTCTCCCAGTGGAGCGTCCAGGGCTGGGCTGCAGGGAGCTGGTGGTGAGGAACTTGTCTAAGCTAATGCCAGCCTTGAGTCGTGATGCTAGTGACTGGTTGGTGCAGACACGTGTGAAGACAATGCAGCTACTGCAGGTTCTCCTGCTGCATGCCGAAGACCACTGCATGCAATACCTTCAGCAACTGCTCACAACTCTCTACCATGCCTGCGCTGACTCTGAACAAGATGTCAGAACAAACGTAAGCTACTCTTGCTTATCCTTGTCCTTGCATTGATAATGCAGGTATTTTAAAGGTTTTTTTTTTCTATGTTTTTATACTCTATGTACTGTAAATTCTGAGAGCAATGTTTATTATTTATGGAATGGTTTGCACATACCACAGGTTTCTAGCCAAAGACAGGTGTAATCTCTTCAGGTGTAATCAGAAAAGGGGCTGCTTTACCATGTTTTTTCTGTCTGTTGTGAATCAAAATAAATCATTATTTTAGAATTAAAATGAGCCTAAAACAAGATAGGAGGGATTAGAGCTGCAAAAATTGTTGCAGCAAAATTTGTCGATCAACTCTGGTGTGTTCTTTTGACAGAAAACTGTGTAAAAGTCTCCTAGGATTCAGGAAGACTGATAAAGACACCTAGATTTTAGTCTAATAGTAATTTTCTGAGTGCCTGTATAAGCTGATATCTTACTTTTCCTCATCTGCACATGTGCAAACATAATTGGAGAGGGAAAATTATGTCTTTATATTAGATCCAAATAGTACCTTAACAAATTAACAATTGTTTGCAATTTGAAACAATAGAATCTGCCAAATAAATAAAAAAAGATTAATCAAGAGTAAAGGTGTAATGGTACACTCTGGTCACGGTTTGATTTGCTTCACTATACAGGCTTCAGGGTTTGATTCAGTTTGATTCTTTATCAATATTTTGAACAAAATTTGAATGAAGAAAAATTATGACTTAAAAGATCATGTGCATTTTTTTCTGAATAAAACGAACTAACTAAATAAATAATGCTATGAGGTTTAATGTTGCAAATAAAATGTACTACAGGTTAACCATATCATAAAAATAAATACATTTATAAAATTCTCCCCAAATTTTTATTGAATAAAAATGGTCTCTGACACGGAGAAAATTATAGATTATAAGATTATAATAAGCTCCGTAGCAGTGCCTGAGGCATGATTTTAACCTGAAATAACTCCCAAGTCAACTGAGATCTGTGTGCTCTTTTCTGGGCACTGTAGATCACAGTGCTGCAGGGCTAGGTTTGTTTGAAAGCTACTGAAGCGCTCTTTTTAATGCTATAACATGATTGTGTAACTTTATAAATTATATTGTGTGTCAGTTGTTGTGATCACATGAGCAAAAGTTTGGACACCTTACTAAGTCAGTACTTAGTAACACCCTCTTTTTGGGCCATCTTGCATGCACAGCATATTTAAAATCTACCCACAGATTTTTAATGATGTTCAAGTCAGTGGAGTGTGAACCATTCCAAGAACTTAAGCTAGCATTTCTTGATGTATTCATGGTACATTCTGAGATATGTTTTAGGCCATTGTCCTGTTGTAGAAGCCAGCCTCCTTTCAGCAGTCAGCTTTGCAGTTTCATGATTGATTGAGTCACATTTGCTGCCTGAATTTGCTAATATTTGCTGGAATCCATTCTTCCATCTACCCATGCAATGTTTTCTGTGCAACTGGCTGCCACTCAACCCCAAAGCATACTATGCTGTCTCTGTGCTATGATGAGGACTAAATGTTTAATGGCAAAGTGTTCTTTTCATCAAATGCTGCCCCCTTTTTTTTTTAAACATACCTTTTTTGATTATGGCTGAAGCATTTCATCTTTAAATTATTGGTCCACAGTACTTGCTTCCAAAATGCCTCAGGCTAGATGTTGTTTTATATACTTCAGACAGTTCACTTATAGGTTAGATTGTAGGTAAGGTTACCTTTTGATGACTCTTCCATGCAGATCATGAGTGAGCAATCAGTACTTTCTGGCCAGCATATTGGCAGTTCTTTTTGAAGGTGTATTTGGTCTTCCAGATCTTGCCTTGACTTCCATAGTTCCCTTAACTGACCCAACATTGGACAGTTGAAATTTTATATAATGTGATGGATTAAAAATAAATTTAGCATATGTCAAGAAAATAACATGTACTACTTACAAATTTCTACATTTAATAAAGGGCAGACACTTTGCTACTGGTCACTGAAGTAAGAGCTTTGCTATTTATAGTGATACTACTAAAAGAAATCTGATAATTTATGTAGGCATGAAATTTTTTGCATATATATATATATATATATATATATATATATATATATATATATATATATATATATATATATATATATATATATATATACATACACACACTGTGTAAGCATCTATGAGTAATGTATTGAATGCACTTGAACAGGAACTGTGTATAAATTTTCAGATTATTATTATTATTATTTTTTATTATTTTTTTGTAAACTTATCTTGCTGTTTCCTGCTCTCTCTCTCTCTCTCTCTCTCTCTCTCTCTCATATCATATCTTTCCTCCCCCCAGGGTTTGGAGTCAGCCAGGCTCCTGGGGGTGTTTGTTAGCCCAGAGGTCTTCATCAAGCTATTACTGGCTCATGTGAAGAGCTCTTCCTCCTGCTCATGTTCTTCTCCTTGGGCTCCTCTGATGGTGTTGGCAGCAATGCTGAAGGGGAGCAACAGGAAGCTGCTGGGTCCACAACTTCTCCAGGTTGGACATATACTTGCCCATCCTGACGTCTGTCAGGACTCTCAGCAGGTAAAACAATGAATAATGACTTTGCTGACCTATTGGTCTTAAGGAGTGTGCAGGACTGGTTTTTAATTACACATAGACATGCTTGAACAGTTTGGCCCATTTCCACAGAAAGTTTGACCTAACTCACCTGTCCCCACGTCCTTTGACGTAGTTCCTGTTTTCCAATCGTTTGCCGGGAGTTTCTTCAGTGTGTCGGCATTTAAACTATACTGTTTCTTTCTTTTTCATCAATAATTTTGCGCTATTGTTTTCATTTGACATATTTTTCATTTTCCTGCCAATAATCTCAACAAATTTTTGACAAAGGGACGTTAAACACTCAACATGGCAAACATTCTGCTTGTTCACTGTGTTGAGTGCAGGATGTTTAGTCATTCTTCCTCCATCGTTAGTAATAGCTTTATTTGTGCCAAGTGTATATTAGTTAGTTCTCTGACTGAGAATATTGCAGCATTAGAGGTGCGAATCCAGACGCTAGAGAGGGTTAGATAGGCTTTTAGGGGCTCCAGCAGCTTTAGTTAGGTGTATACCGGGAGCCAGGGTGCCGGACATAACAAGTAATCTTAGAGTCTTAGGCAAGCAGAGGATTTCAAAGATAGTTTTTCATGTAGGAGCTAATGATATATGCCTTCATCAGTCAGAGGTTACTAAGAGTAACATTGAAGAGGTGTGCAAATTAGTGAAGACAATGTCTGATGCTGTAATATGCTCTGGCCCCACCCCAATGCAGCGTGGCAATGTAGCTTATAGCAGGTTATGGTTGCTGAACTGCTGTATGCTCCGAAAACAATGTGGCCTTTATAGATAATTGGAGTAGTCTTGAGGGCAAGGCTGGCCTGTTAGGATCGGACGGTATCCATCCCACTCTGTAAGTGCTGCTCTCATTTCTTGCAGCATAGCATAGTCGTTTATGTTTATTCATTTAGCAGACACTTTTATCCAATGCGACTTACAAATGAGGAAATGCAAGCAAAGCAACATATGCAGCGGAGAACAATACAAGTAGTGCTACCATACAAGATTTTAAATTATTCCACCATTGAGGGACAGTCAGTTTGAAGGTTCTTCATGCCTTGCTGAGTAGGCAGTACCAGGCGTTGGTAATTAACTGATCACAGGTTGTGTGACGGAACATAAACATCAAGGAGAGTGTTGAGGTAGGGGGGTGTTGTTCCAGATAGGGTCTTGTACATGAGCATCAAGGCCTTGAATTTGATGTGGGCAGGTACAGGAAGCCAGTGGAGGGATATGTGGGGTGTGACATGGGTTCTTTTGGGCTGGTTGAAAACAGGGCGAGCTGCTGCATTCTGAATAATCTGAAGGGGTTTGATGGAGCTGGCTAGGAGGCCCGGGAGTAGTGCATAGCAATAGTCCAGTTTTGAGATAACAAGCGCCTGGACTAGTAGCTGTGTAGCTGTGTTCAGTGAGAGATGGTCTAATTTTCTTGATGTTGCATAGAATTAACCTACAGGACTGTGCAGTTGTTAAAACGTGGTCTGTAAAGGTCAAGTGGTCATCGAAAGTCACCCCTCTGGCTGTCCTGGTTGGTTTGAGTGTGCTTGAGCCTAGCTGTATGGTGATGTCTCAGAAAAGGTCTAGTTAATCGGCGACAATCCAGAGCCAAGGCCAGGGAGCAGACAAGCAGGCTAAACCGATCGTCTGCTAGCTGCACTTAGGTTTGCTTAGGTTCCAAAATATCGAGACTGTGTCTGTTCCCTGAGCTAAACAAAAATGTAGAAATACTCAGAAAGTTTGTTTTAGTAACCTAATTAACATAAAATGAATCATACTGAATGCACAGCCAGCACCTTTGAAGCTAGGACTGTTAAATATTAGATCTCTTATGTCTAAAGTGCTTATTGTTAATTAAACCATTACTTATCAGGAGTTTAATGTACTGTGTTTAACAGAAACCTGGATTAAACCAAATGAGTATGTAGCATTAAATGGAGCTAGTCCTCCTGGATACAGTTATATACAGCCGTGGCCAAAAGTTTTGAGAATGACACAAATATTAATTTTTATAAAGTCTGCTGCCTCAGTTTTTATGATGGCAATTTGCATATACTCCAGAATGTTATGAAGAGTGATCAGATGAATTGCAATTAATTTCAAAGTCCCTCTTTGCCATGAAAATGAACTTAATCCCAAAAAAACATGTCCACTGCATTTCAGCCCTTCCACAAAACGACCAGCTGACATCATGTCAGTGATTCTCTCATTAACACAGGTGAGAATGTTAATGAGGACAAGGCTGGAGATCACTCTGTCATGCTGATTGAGTTAGAATAACAGACTGGAAGCTTTAAAAGGAGGGTGGTGCTTGAAATTATTGTTCTTCCTCTGTTAACTATGGTTACCTGCAAGGAAACACGTGCCGCCATCATTGCTTTGCACAAAAAGGGATTCACAGGCAAGGATATTGCTGCTAGTAAGATTGCACCTAAATCAACCATTTATCGGATCATCAAGACCTTCAAGGAGAGAGGTTCAACTGTTGTGAAGAAGGCTTCAGGGCGCCCAAGAAAGTCCAGCAAGCGCCAGGACAGTCTCCTAAAGTTGATTCAGCTGCAGGATCAGGGCACCACCAGTGCAGAGCTTGCTCAGGAATGGCAGCAGGCAGGTGTGAGTGCGTCTGCACGCACAGTAAGGCAAAGACTTTTGGAGGATGGCCTGGTGTCAAGAAGGGCAGCAAAGAAGCCACTTCTCTCCAGGAAAAACATCAGGGACAGACTGCTATTTTGCAAAAAGTACAGGGATTGGACTGCTAAGGACTGGGGTAATGTCATTTTCTCTGATGAATCCCTTTTCCGATTGTTTGGGGCATCTGGAAAAAAGCTTGTCCGGAGAAGAAAAGGTGAGCGCTACCATCAGTCCTGTGTCATGCCAACAGTAAAGCATCCTGAGACCACTCATGTGTGGGGTTGCTTCTCAGCCAAGGGAGTGGGCTCACTCACAATTTTGCCTAAGAACACAGCCATGAATAAAGAATGGTACAAAAACATCCTCAGAGAGCAACTTCTCCCAACCATCCAAGAACAGTTTGGTGACGAACAATGCCTTTTCCAGCATGATGGGGCACCTTGCCACAAGGCAAAAGTGATAACGAAGTGGCTCGGGGAACAAAACATCGACATTTTGGGTCCATGGCCAGGAAACTCCCCAGACCTTAATCCCATTGAGAATTTGTGGTTAATCCTCAAGAGGCGGGTGGACAAACAAAAACCCACAAACTCCAAGCATTGATTTTGCAAGAATGGGCTGCCATCAGTCAGGATGTGGCCCACAAGTTGATTGACAGCATGCCAGGGCGAATTGCAGAGGTCTTGAAAAAGAAGGGTCAACACTGCAAATATTGACTCTTTGCATAAACTTCATGTAATTGTCAATAAAAGCCATTGACACTTATGAAATGCTTGTGATTATACTTCAGTAACAGTTAATAACATCTGACAAAAAGATCTAAAAACACTGAAGCAGTCGACTTTGTGAAAATTAATATTTGTGCCATTCTCAAAACTTTTGGCCACGGCTGTACATCAGCCCCGTCTAACTGGCAGATGAGGAGGTGTCGCAGTTATTTATAATGATAATCTAGGTGTCACAAACACACACAGTCATAAATTCAATGCATTTGAAGTTCTTTATACCAACATAACATATGTAGCCACAAAAAATGTCTACCCAGTTGATTCTGCTAATTATTTTTTACAGACCCCCAGGGTCTTATTCTGAATTCCTTTGTGAATTTAATCTCTAAATTGGTTGTTTCTGTAGAAAAGTATTAATTGTTGGGGACTTTAATATTAATTTTGATAACCCGGAAGACCCTCTGAGAACAGCAGATGTGTCCATTCTAGATTCAGTAGAGGTCATTCAGAAAGTAGTAGGACGTACTCATAATGGTGGTCACACTCTTGATCTAATACTAACGGGATTAAATATAGAAAATGTAGTCACATTTCCGCAGTCTGAAGCTATATCAGGTCATTATCTCATCTCATTTAAAATGTGTTTCAATCATAATATACAGTTGTGTGAAAAAATAAGTACACCCCATGGAATTTTTTTTTTTTTTTTTTTTTTTTTTTACATATTTAGACAAGCAAACATTTGATCCTCTTTGAAACAGTACCTATTAATGAAAGTGATACACTTTATCAAATGACACATAACATTGACATTTTGTAGTAATTTTCACAACTTCATTTCCCCTATATTTATCACACCTTCAAATGCATACAATTAGAATCAGGTGTTCAAATTGGGTGCCAGTGATTAGAACCTGCTTTGGGAGTGCAGGTGGAACCTGTCTTATTTAAACCTCTCACATCTAGTTTCTGGTGTTCCCTTTGTTATTGAGGTGTGTGGTGTCATCATGCCAAGATCTAAAGAGTTCTATAAGGCCTTCAGAAAAAAGGTTGTGGATGCCTATGAGTTTGGCAAGCGATTTAAAAAGATCTTCAAATTATTTGAAATACATCATTCCATTGTAAGGAAAATCTACAAGTGGCACAGATTTCAAATGACTGCCAATTTGTCCAGGACTGCTGCCCCAGCAAATTCATCCCAAGAGCAGAGCGTCTGATGCAAAAAGAAGTCTATAAGAACCCCAAAATTTAATCACAGGATCTGCTAGTAGATCTTGCAACTGTTGGTGTCAAAGTGCATGCTTCTACAGTCAGAAAGAGATTGCACAAATTTTACCTGCATGGGAGGTGTGCCAGGAAAAAGCCTTTGCAAGACTGCAGTTTGCCAATGAGCATACAGGCAAAGACCAGGCCTTTTGGAATAATGTGCTCTGGACAGATGAATCAAAGAAAGCATTGTTTGGTCACAGTAACAGCAGACATGTTTGGCACAGATCAAAGACATCTTTTTAGTAGAAGCACCTCATACCAACTGTGAAGCACAGTGGTGGAAATGTTATGGTTTGGGGTTGCTTTGTTGCTTCAGGGGCTGGAGAGCTTGCACTGATTGATTGAACTATGAATTCTGCATCATATCAAAGAGTGCTTGAAGATAATGTGAAGGATTTGAAACAGGCAGTGCATGCAAGAAAACCCTCAAACATTGTGCAACTGAAATAATATTGCATGGAAGAGCGGTCAAAAAGCACCAGCAAGCCTGGTGGACAATTATGCAAAAGAATTTTTTTCTGCTAAAGGAGCCAATACTAGCTTCTGAGGCCAATGGTTTACTTCCTTTTTTCACGGAAGAAAAACATGATCAAATGTTTGCTTGTCCAAATATGAAAGTGAAAAAAGTGAAAGTGACATATGAAGGCCAATGTATGGTAACCCATACTTGGAATTTGTCCTCTGCATTTAACCCATCCAAGTTAGTGCACACACATTAGGAGTTGTGAGTAGTGAACACACACACTACAATCCGTAAACACACCCAGAGCAGTGGGCAGCCATGTCAAAAAATATATGTCAATATGTCAAAAAAGCCAACAATTTCCATGGGGTATACATATTTTTTCACATGAATGTATGCACCTTACCACACTACTATGTTAATCATACATTCACATCAACTATTGCACAGAGTTTTATACAGTATCTCACAAAAGTGAGTACACCCCTCACATTTTTGTAAATATTTTATTACATCTTTTCATGGGACAACACTGAAGAAATGACACTTTGCTACAATGTAAAGTAGTGAGTGTACAGCTTGTATAACAGTGTAAATGTGCTGTCCCCTCAAAATAACTCAACACACAGCCATTAATGTCTAAACCACTAGCAACAAAACTGAGTACACCCCTAAGTGAAAATGTCCAAATTGGGCCAAATTAGCCATTTTCCCTCCCCGGTGTCATGTGACTCGTTAGTGTTACAAGGTCTCAGGTGTGAATGGGGAGCAGGTGTGTTAAGTTTGGTGTTGTCACTCTCATACTCTCTCATACTGGTCACTGGAAGTTCAACATGGCACCTCATGGCAAAGAACTCTCTGAGGATCTGAAAAAAAGAATTGTTGCTCTACATAAAGATGGCCTAGGCTATAAGAAGATTGCCAACACCCTGAAACTGAGCTGCAGCACGGTGGCCAAGACCATACAGCGGTTTAACAGGACAGGTTCCACTCAGAACAGGGCTCGCCATGGTCAACCAAAGAAGTTGAGTACACATGCTCAGCATCGTATCCAGAGGTTGGCTTTGCAGAATAGACGCATGAGTGCTGCCAGAATTGCTGCAGAGGTTGAAGGGGTGGGGGGTCAACCTGTCAGTGCCCAGACCATACTGTATCAAATTGGTCTGCATGGCTATTGTCCCAGAAGGAAACCTCTTCTAAAGATGATGCACAAGAAAGCCCACAAACAGTTTGCTGAAGACAGGCAGACTAAGGACATGGATTACTGGAACCATGTCCTGTGGTCTGATGAGACCAAGATAAACTTATTTGGTTCAGATGGTGTCAAGCGTGTGTGGCGGCAACCAGGTGAGGAGTACAAAGACAAGTGTGTCTTGCCTACAGTCAAGCATGGTGGTGGGAGTGTCATGGTCTGGGGCTGCATGAGTGCTGCCGGCACTAGGGAGCTGCAGTTCATTGAGGGAACCATGAATGCCAACATGTACTGTGACATACTGAAGCAGAGCATGATCCCCTCCCTTCGGAAACTGGGCCGCAGGGCAATATTCCAACATGATAACGACCCCAAACACACCTCCAAGATGACCATGTCTTGGTGATGGACTGGCCAAGCATGTCTCCAGATCTAAACCCTATTGAGCATCTGTGGGGCATCCTCAAATGGAAGCGCAAGGTCTCTAACACCCACCAGCTCTGTGATGTCGTCATGGAGGAGTGGAAGAGGACTCCAGTGGCAACCTGTGAAGCTCTGGTGAACTCCATGCCCAACAGGGTTAAGGCAGTGCTGGAAAATAATGGTGACCACACAAAATTTTTACACTTTGGGCCCAATTTGGACATTTTCACTTAGGGGTGTACTCACTTTTGTTGCCAGCGGTTTAGACATTAATGGCTGTGTGTTGAGTTATTTTGAGGGGACAGCAAATTTACACTGTTATACAAGCTGTACACTCACTACTTTACATTGTAGCAAAGTGTCATTTCTTCAGTGTTGTCCCATGAAAAGATATAATAAAATATTTACAAAAATGTGAGGGGTGTACTCACTTTTGTGAGATACTGTATCATTAAAGAAAGCACCATATTATGTAAGAGACCACTTTTCAGACAAAAAATTTAATGAAGGCTGCTGGGTTTTGCTGCAAAAATAAGATGCAAGTGCGACAGTCAAAGTCTCCAGAGGAACTGTGGCTGGTTCTGCAAGATGTTCAATAAAACTTACCAGCTAATTTCCTTATAAAACTGCACAAATTGTACCGGAGACTACTATTTTTATTATTATTTTTTTGTCACACCAAATATTGACTGTTTCATTTACTACTGTTTACAGCTCTTTACAGTATTTTTTTTTTATTTAGAAACATTTAATTTCATTATTTTGAAGGCATCTTTGCTCTACAGCATTTGTTTGCATGTGCCTAAAATTTTTGCACAGTACTGTATATATATAATGTGTGTGTGTGTGTGTGTGTGTGTGTGAGAGAGATTCTTACTGACCATCACATCTATATGTGCTTGTTGAAGAAATCTTGTTCCAGATTTAGAAGGCTTTCCATTAGATTTTGGAACATGGTTATGGGGATTTGTCTCCATTCCAGTTCATTCCAAAGGTGTTCAGTGGGGTTAAGGTCAGGGCTCTGTGCAGGCCACTCAAGGCTCCAGTTCCAGTGAAAGGAAATTGTAATGCTACAGCATACATAGACATTCCAGACAATTGTGTGCCTACAACTTTATGGCAGCAGTTTGGGTTAGGCCCACATATGGGTCTGATGGTGAGGTGTCCACAAACTTTTATGTATGTTAACCCCACTTCTTTTGACAATTTAACTGCTCTTGCCTTATGTGCATGATAACCCCACTTCTTTTGACAATTAAGCTCTTTTAACAATTAAGCTCTCAATTTACAGCCAGTTTACCACCTTACCATCATGTAAATATAAAAAATATATAAAATTAAATGTATGCCTTAGTTTTGTGCTATGATAACTAAAATAGGCCCCATATCTACTTTAAATCTCTGTCACACATTCTTCTCAGACCGTGTACATTGAGCAGCTACTGGCATGTGTGGAGGTTCTTTTGGAGGTGTGTGAGGAAGATTGTGGCATCATCAGTCTTCTACTGCTAAAGGTTCTAGTGATCGTGCAGTGTGTATCCACAGAGCCGCAGCAACATACTAAGGTAAAACAAACCTAGACACACACACACACACACACACACACACACACACTCACCAACCATATACACTCCTGCCAGTTCACTACCATGACCTCAGGGTTTATGACCCATAATGATCTTCTTTAGGATACCCTTATATTTTTTCTTTTTCCTTTTGCGTGTTTTGAGAAGGCCATAAACTATTTTCTCCTCTGTCCATTCACCAGATTTTTTTTTCCATTTTTATTTCCTTATTTTGGACTGTGCAAAGGACAGATGTATATGTTTGATCTAGGCCTTCAGCAAGTTTTGGAATGGAATAGACTGCTGTTTGGACATTGTACTGTGCACAGCTGTTATGCTCAACCGCCTTAAAGTAATGTGGGAAGTGCTTCTGTTTATATTGGGTCTATGCAGTGCCATCACTGTCTACTAGTTTCGAAATGTGCCACAAACACGTGCTTTTAGACAGAAATTGTGTAACTTTTTTTTATAACAAATAAATTCTAATGGTGGCGCTGTAGCGAAGCACTTTACATTTTGGCTTGTGTCTTGAATACTGTATGTCTTATTGTGAAAATTCTTTTTGCTCCTTATTCCTTCTCCCAAACAAAAAAAAAAGCCTCAAGGACCGTTTACCATTTAGATGTTTTGCACAATATATCAGTAATTCTAATGAGGCGGAGTATAATTTACTCAAACAGCTCTACCTCATGACTTTGTCTGGGTTTGCACAAAGCTCGAAACACCTATACAGGACAAGATTCTGAGGTCATGTGCAAAGTTTTGGGCGTGGTCATGCATAGGGGACGGAGCTAAGGTCAGATAACTATTTTTCAAGAACCGTACATCCGCTTGAGCTGAAACTTTGTACTGCATCTCTATGCTAATCTGCAAGTGTATTTTACAGTGTAAAATACATGGCTGCCATTAGCCATTTGACAATCTTGAAAGTATGGTCCCTCTAAGGAGCCCCTAATAATTTATACAGTCTTACTTAACTTGGCCTCTGGGGGGTGCAATTCATGTTTTTGCACTTAAAAGCAAGTTACTGTTAGCCAAACTCAAGGTGACTGATCCCGAGACCTAATGGCAAATGGTCACTGTACAGTCACATGCTTAAACAGACATTGGTGAAACATTTGACCCTTAAAAGTTTCTTCCTAAAAGCAAACGATTCAGATCAGCCTAACTGAGACAGTGAGGAACATGTTGAGGTCACAGAGACATATGATCCTGGTCCAGCTGCAAAGAAGTAGAAATTTACACTTAAGAAAATGTGCTGCAAGGTAACATTTGGGCGCTTCTTTAAATACATTTCAACCTAGTGAAAACCAAGATAAATATGTTAAATATGAATATGTTAAAATATTATTAACAGCAGTGTAATAAAGTAATATTTTTCTTTAGCAGAAAGTTTTCTTTTTCTTGGCTGTTTGTTGCATTCATAGGCCTGTTGACTATTTTATTTAAGTTTATTTATATGTTGACTATGTGCATCAGCCATAACATAAAAACTACCTGTGTAATATTGTGTAGGTCCCCGTTGTGCCACCAAAACAGCTCTAACCCTGTCAAGGCATGGACTCCACAAGACCTGTGTGCTGTGGTATCTGGCACCAAGATGTTAGCAACAGATACTTCAAGTTCTATAGGGTGCGAGGTGGGTCCTCCATGGATCGGACTTGTTTGTCCAGCACATCCCACAGATGCTAGATTGGATTGAAATCTGTGGAATTTGGAGGCCAAGTCAACACTTTGTCATGTTCCTCAAGCCATTCCTGAACAATATTTACAGTGTGGCAAGGCGCATTTCCTGCTGAAAGAGGTCACTGCTGTTAGGAAATACCATTGCCATGAAGGGGTGTACTTGGTCTGCTACAATGTTTAGGTAGGTGGTACGTGTCAAAATAACATCCACATGACTGCCAGGGCCCAAGGATTCCCAGCAGAACATTATCCAGAGCATAACACTGCTTCTGCTGGCTTGCCTTCTTCCCATAGTGCATCTTCCCCAGGTAAGCGACACACACCATTGCTCCATGGTCAAGTTCTGATACTCACGTGCTCATTGTAGCTGCTTTGGGTGGTGGACAGAGGTCAGTATGGGCACTCTGATCAGTCTGCCACTACACAGCCTCATACACAGCAAGCTGCGATGCACGGTGTGTTCAGACACTTTTGTATCATAACCAGTGTTAACATTTTTAGGAATTTGTGCTATAGTAGCTCTTCTGTGAGATCAGACCAGACAGGCAGCCTTTGTTCCCCACGTGCATCAGTGAGCCTTGGGTGCCCATGACCCTGTCACTGGTGGTTTTCCTTGGATCACCAAGGTAGATACTAACCACTGCATACCGGGAACACCCCACAAGACCTGCCATTTTGGAGATGCTCTGACCCAGTCATCTAGCCATCACACAATTTGGCCCTTGTCATAGTCACTCAGATCCTGATGCTTGCCCATGTGTGTGTGTGTGTGTGTGTGTGTGTGTGTGTGTGTGTGTGTGTGTGTGTGTGTGTGTGTGTGTAGTACTGTGCAAAAGTTTTAGGCAGGTGTGAAAAAATGCTGTAAAGTAAGAATGCTTTCAAAAATAGACATGTCAATAGTTTATATTTATCAATTAGCAAAATGAGTGCACAGAAGGAAAATCTACATCAAATCAATATTTGGTGTGACCACCCTTTGCCTTCAAAACAGCATCAATCAGCAACATTCTTCTAGGTACACTTGCATGCAGTTTTTGAAGGAACTCAGCAGGTAGGTTGGCCCAAACATCTTGGATAACTAACCACAGTTCTTCTGTGGATTTAGGCGGCCTCAGTTGCTTCTTTCTCTTCATGTAATCCCAGACAGACTCGATGTAGAGATCAGGGCTCTGTGGGGGCCATACCATCACTTCTAGGAATCCTTGTTCTTCTTTACGCTGACGATAGTTCTTAATGGCTTTCGCTGTATGCTTGGGGTCGTTGTCATGCTGCAGAATAAATTTGGGGCCAATCAGATGCCTCCCTGATGGTACTACATGATGGAAAAGTGTCTGCCTGTACTTCTCAGCATTGAGAAGACCATTAATTCTGACCAAATCCCCAACTCCATTTACAAAAATTCAACCCCAAACTTGCAAGGAACCTCCACTGTGCTTCACTGCTGCCTGCAGAAACAAACTGCTTTCTGCTAGAGCCAAATATTTAAAATTTTGCCTCATCAGTCCAGAGCATCTGCTGCCATTGTTCTGCACCCCAGTTTTTGTGCTTTTTCTGCATAGTTGAGTCGGATGGCCTTATTTCCATGTCGAAGGCAGGGCTTTTTGGCCACAAGTCTTCCATGAAGACGACTTCTGATCAAACTTCTTCAGACTGTAGATGGGTGTACCAGGGTCTCACTGGTTTCTGCCAGCTCTGAGCTGATGGTGCCACTGGACATCTTCTAATTGAGAAGGGATGTCAGCATGATTTCTTTCATTTGCTCCACTAAGTTTCCTTGGCCAACCTTGCGTGTATGGTCCTCAACACTGCCCATTTCTTTGTGCTTCTGCAGAAGAGAAACACCTGCCTGCCTTAAAATTTCTGCCTATGAGAGATCTTGCTGATGCAGTAAGACCAGCTTGTGTCTTGTTGCTGTACTCAGTCTTGCCATGCTGTAAGAGTTTTTAGATTAAAATGTCTTCAGCAGCCTCACCATGTTAGTAGAGCATGTTATAGCTGACCCTTGTGTGTGTGTTTGTGTGTGCGCGCGTGTGTAAAAAGAATTCATTTAAATTTATCCTAAATGAATTAAGCTTGTAAACAAAGATTATCGTTGTTGGCAAACAGTGCCACAGAGTGATATCTGAGAAAACCAAACCAGTTCCGCACTGAAGAGCAGTTTTATTTTATCTGTTATTCATTTTATCTCTTCATTTTCTTATTTATGAAGAAAGCCAATAATTCTATAATTGACAATTTTCATTTGCAAAAAAATGTTCATCGCCATATGTACAATCATTGTAACAGCTCTGTGTGTGATGGGGGGTGGTCTTGTGATTTGCAGCTCACATGGCCTCAGTATCATAGAGTTGTGTGTTTACACTGTATGTTTGCATTCTTTAACTTGGTTTCATTTCCTCACTGTTGTGTTTATTATTTTGAACTGTGTAAATGCAAACCTATGCAATATATGACAACCGAATAAACAACTGTTAATGTCTAAAAGTAATGATATATAAATGATATCTCTCTCATTTTCTCTTTTTCAGGCAGAGGAGTGTGTATTGTGTTTGTGTCAAGTGCTGGGTCTCAGTAATGTGCATGAGCTGTACAGACGGCACATGGCAGAGTTGCTGCAGTGGCTGTTGGAATCTCAAAATTCCTGGTCCACATACTCTATCCAGAAAACCCAACTGGAGATTATCACCCTTCAGTCCGGTGTGTGTTGGCATTTTTTTTTTATATCTTGGTGGGGATCAAGGGATATCTGACAGTTTTGACCTTGTGAGGAACATTTGGAAAACTTTTTTTTTTTTTTTAAATGACTTTAAAGATTAATTGGTTGCATTAATCATTATGTCAATGGGGAGACATATGACAGTAGGGCTCCCAGGCTATCATCAGGAGATTGCGAGTTTGAATCCCTATGGTGCACAGCCATCCAAGGCAAAACTGGCCATGCTCTGTGGGTGAGGGACACACAGACTTTTTTGGCACTTAATCAACGGCAATTCCAAAATCCCTGTTATGAAAAATCAGCTTGCGTGACACGCACACTGTAACCATAACAACACTTTTTCTGCCTTCTGATTGTATCTGCTAATCAGAATGCTTATCTATAGAATTATTAACATCAATAACAAGATTAAATCGATTTTTCAATATTTGAGATATGGAGCATATTAATATAAAAGGTATGAAAATCACCTGATGTCACTCTGTGCTTTTCTGAATGTTAAACTTTATTAACTTTTGGAGGCAGTCTACTGTGACAAAAAAAAGACACCAACAGTAGTGCTTTTTAAAAGCAGTCACTGTTACGCCACAGGAAGAGGGCTGGACACAGTTGCGGTCAAAAGTTCGTCACTTTATTCGGCAAACATGTGGAGAGGGACACAGGGTAACAGCAATACTTCGTTACTTAGGAAGGCTTCGTGACTTCGTAAGGTGCAGTAATTAAGATTATACAATTTCTCAAATAGCTAGAACTAGCAGTAGTAAACACACAGTATGGAGTTGCAACGACTAGCAGTAGTAAACACACAGTGGGATATCACAAGAACTAACTATGGGAAACATACATCATGATATTACAAGAACTAATAGTTGAGTTGAAAACTCAAAGCATGACACTTCATGAATTAGCAGTAGCAAACATATAGTATGATACTATGATAGCGGTGGTTGACATACAGTATGTAACTGTGATGTGCTGGCTGTAACAAAACAAACAGAGTATCAAGTGTATGTAATTATTATAGAGAAGTTATCCCTTTTAAACGAAATCGTAAACCAAAATACTTCGCTTGCAAAACACACGGTTAGGAACTACAATGATTAGCAGACGTAAACACACAGTATGCTACTACAATAACTAGCAGTGGCAAACATACGGTATGTAACTACGAAGTGCTAGCTGTCGCAAACACTCAGAATAACGAGTGTACGTTAAACTATCACAGAAAAGTTATTCACTAGTAGAGGGCTTAGATGAAGTCGTAATCCAAAATACTTAGCTTGCAGTCAAATGCCAAGGAAATCAGTCCAGGGTTAATCGCTTGGTAATGTGAGATTCGGGCAGAACAAACAATACTTCGCACCCAACCAGGAAAACAAAAGTCCTTAAATAATGTGCAGTGAGAGTGGAAACAGGTGTGCGGGATTATAATGATGGTGATTGTGAACGTGGGAGTGTGTGGGTGCTCTGGGTGTTGTAGTCTCTAGCGGCCATGCTTGTAGGCCGCCGAACTTGCTGGGAAGTGTAGTGTGGGGTGTGTGCAAGAGAGTCGGTGGCAGCCATGTCCTTGAGCCGCTGAGAGTTCTGGGAACTGGAGTCGCGCTTTTTGCACGACCTAACAGAGCCCCCCCCCCCCCCCAAAAGGCTCACTCCAGGAGCATCTCCTTGCCTGGGTCGACCTCTGGGTCGAGGCTTTGGGTACTCTGGATGTATGCGATGAAATTCGTCCACCATATCGGGGTCCAGCATGTCTTGTGCTGCCACCCATCTCTGTTCCTCGGGCCTGTACCCCTCCCAATCAATGAGGTACTGTAGTCGCCCCTGACGTCGCCGGGATTTGAGAATTTGACGAATCTGGTCGGCCGGTTGTCCCCCAACCTCCTGTGGAGGAGGTGGGGTATCCGAAGGGTTTTGGGTGGTGAGGGTGCCAGTGTGGAAGGGTTTTAGAAGTGGAAGGGTTTTAGAAGTGAAACGTGGAAAGATGGGGCAATGCGCCAGTGCTTAGGGATGGCTAGTCTGTATGTTACCTCATTTATGGGTCTGATGAATTTGAAAGGGCCGAGATAACGAGGGCAGAGCTTCTGACAGGGGTGTCTGAGGTTTAAGTTCTGGGTGGAGAGCCATACCTGATCACTGGGTTGGTAGCGTGGCGGTACCTGTCGGTGGCGATCCGCCTGGGCTTTCGATTGGGAGGCCGTTTGTCTTAGCCTTCTGTGCGTGCTTGCCCAGACCTGTTCACTGCGGTCAAACCACTCATTGACTGCTGGGCGTCCGTGGCTGTGGCGTTCCACGGAAACAAAGGTGGTTGATATCCTAACACGCATTGGAATGGTGTCAGGTTAGTGGCGGAATGACGGAGTGAATTCTGGGCATACTCCACCCAAGGCAGGAAGCGGGCCCAATCTGAGGGATTTTGGTGACAGAAGGAACGAAGCATTCTCCCGACTTCCTGATTCACCCGTTCTACTTGCCCGTTGGATTCGGGGTGATATCCGGAAGTGAGACTGACGTTGACCCCCAATTTACCCATAAATCCAGACCATACGCGGGAGGTGAATTGTGGCCCCCGATCACTGACTATGTCCTCGGGGATCCCAAAGTAACGGAAAACGTGTGTGAATATCAGTTCGGCTGTGTGAAAAGCCGAAGGGAGATTGGGAATGGGAATTAAACAGAGGGACTTGGAGAAACGGTCTAAAATAACAAAAATAGTGGTGTGGCCCAGAGAATTGGGGAGGTCACTGATGAAATCGACGGCGAGGTGTGACCAGGGTCGTTGAGGTGTGGGTAATGGCATGAGTTGGCCGGCAGGGAGTGTTCTGGGTACCTTGGTTTGGGCGCAGATGTTACAAGACCTGACCGCCTGTTGTATTTCCCGGGACATGTTGGGCCACCACTACTTGGGGGATAAAAGGTGGTAGGTACGTCGGGAACCGGGGTGACCCATACCTGGAGCCGTATGAGCCCATTTTACTAGCCGGTTCCTATATGTTGGAGGGACAAACAATTTTGTGGGAGGACAGGCTGAAGGGATGTATTTACGTGGGAATTTGCTGAGTAATTTATCGAATTCCCATTGCACGTTACCGACGAAACAGGAGGGTGGCAGGATGTAGTTTGGCTGTGAAGGTTGGGAATCCCTACTGTAGAGACGGGAAAGAGCGTCCGCTTTATGGTTTTTTGATCCCGGATGGTAAGAAAGAGTAAACTTAAAACGTGCGAAAAATAAGGACCAACGAGCTTGGCGAGGATTTAAGCGTTTGGCTGTGTGAAGGTACTCTAAATTTTTGTGATCAGTAAAAACGATAAATGGATGTTCTGCCCCCTCTAGCCAGTGTCGCCACTCTTCCAATGCTAACTTTATCGCCAACAGTTCACGATCCCCCACGTCGTAGCTTTGTTCAGCCGATGATAACTTTTTTGAAAAGAAGGCGACGGGGTGAAGTTTAGGTTTTTCCCCCTAGACGTTGTGATAATATGGCCCCCACCCCTGCCTCAGAGGCATCTACCTCTACCATGAAAGGACGAGAAGGGTCTGGATGTTTAAGGATAGGAGCCGTGGTGAATGCAGTTTTCAGTTTGGAAAATGCCCGCTCGGCCTCGTGGTTCCACGTCAGACGGCGAGGGCCGCCCCGCAGCAGGGCTGTAAGGGGTAGGGCAATGGAACTGAAACCCCAGATAAAACATCTATAGAAGTTGGCAAACCCAAGAAGCTTTGGAGCTCCCTCATGGTAGTAGGTGTGGGCCATTGTGTTACAGCCGTGACCTTACTTGTGTCCATAGCTACTCCTTCGGGGCTGATCACATAGCCCAGAAAGGTCGTGGTGCTTTTATGGAACTCACACTTTTCAGCCTTCACATAGAGTTTGTTTTCCAGTAAGCGTGCAAGAACCTGGCGCACTTGAGACACGTGGGTTTCATAGTTGGGGGAGTAGATTAAAATGTCGTCGATGTAGGCTACAATGAATTTTCCCAACATGTCCCTCAGCACGTCGTTGATTAAGCATTGAAAGACCGAGGGCGCGTTAGTTAGCCCATATGGCATCACGAGGTATTCGTAGTGTCCTGTTGCTGTGCTGAAGGCGGTTTTCCACTCGTCCCCTTCTCGAATACGCACCAAGTTGTAAGTGCTGCGCAGGTCTAACTTGGTGAAATATCGGGCTTCACGCAGTTGTTCTAGGGTGGAAGGGACGAGTGGAAGGGGGTAAGGATATTTCACCGGGGCTCGGTTGAGCCCTCGATAATCGATGCATGGCTGAAGGCCCCCTCCCTTCTTGGCCACGAAAAAGAAGCTGGCCGCTGCCGGGGAAGTGGAATGACGAATATATCCCTGTTGGAGAGCCTCCTGAATGTACTCAGACATTGCTTTCTGTTCCGCTTGGGACAAGGGATATATGTGTCCACGAGGTGGTGTCATACCCGGCAGGAGGTCTATGGCACAGTCATACGGGCGATGGGGCGGCAGACCGCTAGCCTTGATCTTACTAAATACCTCCTTGAGGTCGCTATATTCGTCGGGTATGAACACGGTGGACGTATTGTCAGGACTCTCAATAGAGGTGGTCGCCACAGTGAGTGAAAGGGTGTTTAGGCATTGTTGTTGGCAAAAGGGTGACCAGCTGATGATTTGTTGATCCGTCCATGAGATCTGAGGGTTATGTTTTTCCATCCACGGTAAACCCAGGACCACGGGATATTGGGCTGACTTGGTGACCCAGAAAGACATATCCTCGTGGTGGAGTGCGCTGACACGAAGCGCATGTGTAGCGTGTGACGTCTCCGATGGGTGTACCGTCGATAGCTTGAATTTGGAGCGGTTGTGGTAGGGAACGAGTGGGTAGGCCAAGCTGATGCACGATCTCCTCGTCTATGAAGTTGCCCACCGCCCCGGAGTCGAGCATGGCTGTAACAGGAGTACATGCACCTGAGTGTTCAAGGTAGACAGGCAGTGTAAAGCTTTGTGAAACAACATCAGGAATCTGACTCACCGGGGCTGAACGGGTGCGTTGTCCGCCCCTCGCTGGGGTTATGCCAGCGGGGCGGATCGGGCAGGAGTGAAGGAGGTGGTCAGCTTGGCCGCAATAGAGGCACAGATTCCCTCGGCGTCTCCTTTCCTTCTCATCGTGACCCAGCTTAACATGTCCGATCTGCATGGGTTCATTCCTAGCGGGGAGTCTGAGTGATTCGGGGTGATGAGGTGGCTGGTTACTGCTGTAAAGGAGTTGGTCGAGTCGTATGGCGAGATCGATCAATGCACCTAGTGTGAGAGGTTCATCGCGGCACACCATTTCGGTGACTATGGCAGGATTGAGGCCCTGACGAAATACGGCTTTCAACGCCACATCATTCCAGCCGCTACCCGCGGCGATAGTTCTGAATTCTAAGGTGTATTCCGCCACGCGAAGAGAGCCCTGCCTTAGTGTGAGGAGCCGTTCCCTGACTTCCTGGTGGTCGGGGGCGTGATCAAACACCCGACGGAACATGGTGATAAATGTCTCGTAGGAGGCAACCGCCTCTCCTCCTCATTCACGCACCGCCGCCGCCCACCTTAGTGCCTTGCCCGTTAACAAAGAGATAAACCAGGCTACCTTCTCATGGTCCCCCGTTTCCCCACAACAGTCAAAGTATAAAGAGCATTGTAAAATAAATCCCTTACATAGTCTAGGATCGCCATTGTATTTTTCGGGTATGGGCATAGGTATCCGAGGCGTGTGAACGGAAGTTGGCACGGTGTGCTGCATAGCTGTAGCCGCTGCTTGAGAGAGGAGTTGTAGATTTTGATCCATTTCTCCCAAGCGTTGTTGCTGCACGCTGAGAATTTGACCGTGAGCCGTTATTGCCTGACGAATTTCTTCCGCTGCATCCATGTCTGGCGAAGTATTCTGTTACGCCACAGGAAGAGGGCTGGACACAGTTGCGGTCAAAAGTTCGTCACTTTATTCGGCAAACATGTGGAGAGGGACACAGGGTAACAGCAATACTTTAGGAAGGCTTCGTGACTTCGTAAGGTGCAGTAATTAAGATTATACAATTTCTCAAATAGCTAGAACTAGCAGTAGTAAACACACAGTATGGAGTTGCAATGACTAGCAATAGTAAACACAGTGGGATATCACAAGAACTAACTATGGGAAACATACATCATGATATTACAAGAACTAATAGTTGAAAACTCAAAGCATGACACTTCATGAATTAGCAGTAGCAAACATATAGTATGATACTACGATAGCGGTGGTTGACATACAGTATGTAACTGCGATGTGCTGGCTGTAACAAAACAAACAGAGTATCAAGTGTATGTAATTATTATAGAGAAGTTATCCCTTTTAAACGAAATCGTAAACCAAAATACTTCGCTTGCAAAACACACGGTTAGGAACTACAATGATTAGCAGACGTAAACACACAGTATGCTACTACAATAACTAGCAGTGGCAAACATACGGTATGTAACTACAAAGTGCTAGCTGTCGCAAACACTCAGGATAACGAGTGTACGTTAAACTATCACAGAAAAGTTATTCACTAGTAGAGGGCTTAGATGAAGTCGTAATCCAAAATACTTAGCTTGCAGTCAAATGCCAAGGAAATCAGTCCAGGGTTAATCGCTCGGTAATGTGAGATTCGGGGAGAACAAACAATACTTCACACCCAACCAGGAAAACAAAAGTCCTTAAATAATGTGCAGTGAGAGTGGAAACAGGTGTGCGGGATTAAAATGATGGTGATTGTGAACGTGGTAGTGTGTGGGTGCTCTGGGTGTTGTAGTCTCTAGCGGCCATGCTTGTAGGCCGCCGAGCTTGCTGGGAAGTGTAGTGTGGGGTGTGTGCAAGAGAGTCGGTGGCAGCCATGTCCTTGAGCCGCTGAGAGTTCTGGGAACTGGAGTCGCGCTTTTTGCACGACCTAACAGCCATATGTTTGATTACATGTAAAATGTGTGTTGGCAGTTGTGTAAAAATGCCTTTTGTGAAAGCAATCCAAGGTATCACTTTTCAAAAAATTCTTCCATACTTAATCTTTCTCTTTGGGAAATTCACCACACTTTTTGTGATTTCTAATTAAATTAGTGGCCAGTAAGCAGCTCAACTATGTCCTTTAGGCCCACAGTTAAATCAGATTCCTTTAAAGGCCACTTTTCATGTTTAACTTTTCATATTAATCACAAAAGATGGCTATCCTGTTGTATCTTACAATGACAAACATGTGTTTGCGTGTGTTACTTGTGTGCATTCCTCAGATACAGTGAGGGGAAAAAAGTATTTCATCCCCTGCTGATTTTGTACGTTTGCCCACTGACAAAGAAATGATCAGTCTATAATTTTAATGGTAGGTGTATTTTAACAGTGAGAGACAGAATAACAACAAAAAAATCCAGAAAAACGAATTTCAAAAAAGTTATGAATTGATTTGCATTTTAATGAGTGAAATAAGTATTTGATCCCCTATCAATCAGCAAGATTTCTGACTCCCAGGTGTCTTTTATACAGGTAACAAGCTGAGATTAGGAGCACTCCCTTTAAGAGAGTGCTCCTAATCTCAGCTTGTTACCTGTATAAAACACACCTGTCCACAGAAGCAATCAATCAATCAGATTCCAAACTCTCCACCATGGCCAAGACCAAAGAGCTGTCGAGGGATGTCAGGGACAAGATTGTAGACCTACACAAGGCTGGAATGGGCTACAAGACCATCGCCAAGCAGCTTGGTGAGAAGGTGACAACAGTTGGTGTGATTATTTGCAAATGGAAGAAACACAAAATAGCTGTCAGTCTCCCTCGGTCTGGGGCTCCCTTGGTCTGAAATCCTGCAGCGCCCGCAAGGTCCCACTGCTCAAGAAAGCACATGTACAGGCCCATCTGAAGTTTGCTTGAATGATTCAGAGGAGAACTGGGTGAAAGTGTTGTGGTCAGATGAGACCAAAATCGAGCTCTTTGGCATCAACTCAACTCGCCGTGTTTGGAGGAGGAGGAATGCTGCCTATGACCCCAAGAACACCATCCCCACCGTCAAACATGGAGGTGGGAACATTATGCTTTGGGGGTGTTTTTCTGCTAAGGGGCCATGTACCATCAAATCTTGGGTGAGAACCTCCTTCCCTCAGCCAGGGCATTGAAAATGGGTCGTGGATGGGTATTCCAGCATGACAATGACCCAAAACACACAGCCAAGGCAACAAAGGAGTGGCTCAAGAAGGAGCACATTAAGGTCCTGGAGTGGCCTAGCCAGTCTCCAGACCTTAATCCCATAGAAAATCTGTTGAGGGAGCTGAAGGTTCGAGTTGCCAAATGTCAGCCTCGAGACCTTAATGACTTGGAGAGGATCTGCAAAGAGGAGTGGGACAAAATTCCTCCTGAGATGTGTGCAAACCTGGTGGCCAACTACAAGAAACGTCTGACCTCTGTGATTGCCAACAAGGGTTTTGCCACCAAGTACTAAGTCGAAGGGGTCAAATACTTATTTCACTCATTAAAATGCAAATCAATTTATATCTTTTTTGAAATGCGTTTTTCTGGATTGTTTTGTTGTTATTCTGTCTCTCACTGTTAAAATACACCCACCATTAAAATTATAGACTGATCATTTCTTTGTCAGTGGGAAAACATACAAAATCAGCAGGGGATTAAATAATTTTTCCCCCACTGTATTTGAGATGTAGCTTATGGCAACAAACCATAACAAAGTTTTGAACATAAAGTTTTGAACTGACAAATAAGCATCCCTAAATAGTTAGTGAGCAGTTGCTAACATTTTACTGTTTGACACAGAAACCTATTTACTAGCAATTTTTAGGCTCTAGCTGAACATAGATGTTAATTGCAGACAAGTGTGGGAACAATGCAGCTTTGTGTGTACACGTATTTCCATGTACATGTTTGACCAAATGTGGTTAACTAAGGGTACTTTCATACAAAAAACAGAAAAAGTGCTAGCTGGAGCACTTATTGTGCTGATCTGAAAAAAGTGGTTCACACATGCATATTTTTACCCTAACAATACTCTTAGCAGTCCTACTTATCTGTGTCAGTATCAGCTAACTAACTAGGCTAGCTTGCTGTCTAGATTGGATCTGTTATTATCAGTAATATATATCAAATGAATATTGGCTTAATTCTATGAGGAGATTGTCTTTGCTCTAGCTTTGGAGGCCGAAAATCAAGAGAAATTAGCTGTTTGTGTGACTTGACTGTATGCATTTACAGTTAAAGTGGTGCACCATGCATGACATTGCAAGAATGTCCAGTGATTGAACCCAAAATAGCTAAATTGTTGTTGCTTTTTTTGTTGTTTTATTGCAACATTGGAATATGATGCAATCAAAAATTTTCATTTCAAAATGTCATATGACTCCCTATATTCACGTACTAACAAGACAAAAGTTTCACTGGCATTATGTTCTCCATATTTATTTTTCTTGTTTAACTCTAACTTGTCACCTGATTGGGGAAAAAAGCATTTGATATCACTAATTTTTTTCAGTGTTGGAAGTTCTGCTGTTAGCCAAAAAACACAGACAGCATTACACGAGGGGTTATCACAGCAATAAATATCAATGCAGGAGCTAAACATGAGCTATGTAAGCTAGCGCAACACTTGGATAGGGTCCTTTTGTATGGAATAATGTCAGCTTGGCAGGGGTAAATGCCTCAGTCACCATAGCTGTTTCACAGGAACTACTTAAATCTTAAGTTGTCTTAGTAATGCTATAATCACTGCTGCTGGAGAAATATCATGTCCCATGGTTTTGTTTTGTATGTTGCTAATTGTGTGAGGATGTTTCCCCAGGCCCAGTGGTTGGAGAATTTCTCCCAGAGCTCATACCTCTATTGCAGAATTGTTTATTGCCCAGTCAAGACCCAGAGATGCGGCTGCACATTTTCACTTTGCTTTCCAAGCTTCTGATGAATTCTAGCAATACACTGGATTCAAAAGGGTAAGTTACTAACTCTTTCACTCACAGCTGTATTAGAAAGTAACTGAGCAGTTCCTCCAGGTTTTCACAATTTTGTGATCACAGAGTATATTGCAAAATCAAGCAAACTCTGCAATATTCTGAGAAGCTTGCGATTTTTCAAAATTACCGCAGATTTGGGCCAAGGTGCTTCATGTGATGTCATCACAACATACATTCAGTCAAATCCCTCTTCGATTCATGTGCATTGAACATGAGTACAGGTAAAAGGTCTCATTTACCACCAAACATCACTGTGAAAGACCGTGCCAAGCAATTTTGTGCAATTGCAATTTCGCCAATTCAAGTAGTTTTCCGCAAAAAATCACAAAAAACTCTGCAAGTTGCATCGCAAATTTTGAAAAAAGGCAGCAGCAAAATCAAGCATTTTTGGCTGGAACAATCACAAAAACATCCCCGAAATCCTGTACAGACTGACTGAGGCTCCAATATTCCACAGCCTGGCTAGAACAATTATAATTTATAGCCCATATTTGTGTGGCACACTACAGCAGAAGCCTGGCTTTCCCTAAAAATTTATTAAAATGTGGCAATGAAATGTTTACCAAAGTGTCTGTATTATTAATTAATCTCAGTGGAATTCAATATTTTAGCTAATCAAATGATCAAATATCTCTCTGCAGTATTGCACTATTCATTCATTAAACTCAAACTCTTAAAGGGGAACAGAGCAGCCTGTGTGAAAATCTCCTTTGAAGCCCCAACACAGAGCTAATACACAGCTATTGAAGCCAGTGCATCAATTAGTGTCTGATAGGTGTTCATGTTGTAGGGTGAAAGCACCTGCTGGTCCAACAACGGTATCCAACGGCGTGGCAGAAGGCTTCTTATGTGTTACTGTCCTTCCTTTATGTGATGTATCAACATTTGAATTAAGACTTTGTCAACATTAAATATGATCCTCTTTTTACTTTATCTGACTCCAATTATGAATGATTCTAAGAGATATTAAAATTCCAATCTCTATCATTAAATTTATCTCGACATTTGATTATCCTGTTTAACCCTTGACTTATGTGCTCGTTCATTCGGATTCCATGTCACTCAGAGTCTTGCGCTGGCCGTGTACACGGATCTCACGGTCACAAACTCGCCAGTCTTGGTCATTAGACAGAGATAATTGACTAATACTACTTCTCTATAATAGTAGCTTTGTATAATCATGCCATGGTTTACCATGTACACTTAACTAGAATAATATTACAATAATCAGAGGTTAAGGCTCACCCTATTTAGATTGGTCAATCAACACTATGTTGTTCTAAACAGAAATTCCTTTTAGCCTTTTCAGTCTAAGTACACTTACAGTGGGGGAAAAAAGTATTTGATCCTCGTAAATAGCTGCTAATCAGTAAATAGGGAATGAACAAAGCTGACATCTCAATCTGAAACTAATCAGCACCAGTCGGAACTGCTTAGAGGCTGCTGTTGGTGTAATTTGTCAATATTCAAAATAAACTGTAAGTATAAAGTTCTGTTTGATTATTTGCATTAATTTCTGAAATTTGTTGTTTATAAGCTAGCTAGCTATCACTTCTTCCTTTTCTTTTTTTGGCAGACATTGCTATTGTTCACCTGATTTTAGAAAAGTCTTTTGATGTTCATACTTATGAGGAGAGACTGAAAATTAGACAAAATGGCAGACCAACACCCAAGATTTTAATTCAGGGAGGAAAAAAAGGTGTGATAACGTGAGTGATAACGTGTTAAAACAAGCACATTAATATAAACCTATTGTTCATTTCATACATGTCCAGTGGTGCAAGTTTGTACAAGTTTTTTAGAATTTTCTATATGTCTACATAAATATGACCTAAAACAACCTCAGATTTTCACACAAAAGTAGAAAAAGAGGACCCAATTAAACAAATTAGACATAAATATTGAGGAAAATTATCGAATATTACATATCTTGTAACGCCCCATATTCTGCAGAGGCGAAGATTGTCGTGCATGGATTGATGTAATAGACCCGGTTACTTGTTATCTGGAAAACTCCCCATCCTCTGCACTTGCGCCTGTAACCTTCGTGGCCCTTTGTTCCTCAGCCACTATGGGCAGGAAATCACTCTTGGCCTTTGCCACTGCACCTCCCGAGGTCCAGGGGGCTTCCCTTAGCCACATTTCGGGGTGGGTGGGTACTCCACATGGCGGGCCCAGGCAACCAACCGGGCGGGGCTTTCCGGTGTCGGGCAGCGGATGCTCGGAGGCACGCCAGGCATGTAGCTCTTTCTCGCCACTCCGCACTTCTGGTTGTCTCGCCAATGGCTCTCAGAGTTTTCTCTCCTGTGGCGTTCTCAGCTCCATGTTGTTAGGGTTAGACACACATAGGTGATCTGAGGGGAATTAGTGCCAGTTTATTTACAATATTTACAAACTCAAAGTATAGAAGGTGGGTGGCGTGAAGGAGCTAAGTGAGGGGAGTGTCAATGGCGGTCTGGTGATCCCTCTTCCCAGCTAAGATAAATGCGAGGAGAGAGTTGTGCAGCATTGGGGCGGGGCTCCAAGAGGGAGAAAGCATCTTCAGAGGGAGGGCAGAGGGCACTCTTTTGACAACAAACCATTTTTTTTTTTTTGCTGCTAAAATGAAACATTCTGGAAGGAGAGAGATCTTGTATAAAATTCACCAGTTGCATGCATGCACCACCATGCATTATATCCGACGAGATGAAGGAGAAGCAGTGTGTGCTCTTTGCCATTGCGGCCATCTATCTGCGGCAAAAGCGCAAGCGCCAATTAGCTTAGCTTAGCTTATGGCCTTAGCGCGTTTAAAGCAAAATAATAATAATGAAACACACTCACTTTTTGTTGCAACTGAGCAAAATACCGGTGTAGCTCCTATCGCGGTAAGTGAGCGTCACCGTCAGGGTGTCATTCACTGTATGTTCGATGGTGACTGGGAAGCCGGACCACAGCTATTCGGCCACGGCCTCTGTGTTTCCTGGGTAAAGTGTCCAGCTTGGTGCTGCTCGTTCTCGAGTGCCAAAGCAGCAACAAGTCGGACACTTCACCCAGGATAGGAGCTACTCTGGGATTTTGCTCAATTGCAACAAAAAGTGAGTGTGTTTCATTATTTCTTTTCTTTTTATATATATATATATATATATATATATATATATATATATATATATATATATATATATATATATATATATATATATATATATACACACTATATATATATATATATATATATATATATATATATATATATATATATATATATATATATTTTTTTTTTTGCTTTAAACCCACTAAGATTCTAAGCTAAGCTAACTGGCTACTGCTGCAATGGCGCTGCTTCTGCTAGTGAGCAGGGGTAGCTACGGATCACATGCGCTGTACTGTCTTCACTCCTATTGGTAGTCACTGCACCAAGTCGCTCCAAATTTGCATAAAGTTAAACTTCTCAACTTTCAAAGTCACTGGACACACCCACATCTAGTTGCCAAGGATCACTGTCGCTCATGTCACCGGACGTCGCCAGCTCTCATTGAAAACGAATGGTCTCTGGTTGCTTTGTCCCTGCGAGTTGCTGTATGTGTGAATGCACCTTTAGTCATTTCCAACAGGAGTTGTTGCTCCTGGCGCGCCCTTTTATACTCTGCTGCTGTCTCCCTGATGGTAGAGAGCCACCGCTGCAATTAGCAATCACCAGCCATGCGTGATTTGGAGTGCCCCGCCTTTCAGCCACACGCTGATACTGTCCAAACCACTAGGGGTGCTGAAAGGGACCTGTCCATTCAGCACCCCAGCAGCAGTTGCACAAGGAGTGTTCTCTGACTTTTGGATGTGTACCTCCGGTCCGACGTCACAATCTGTGAATGGCAAAAAGTATGTGAACCTCTAGGATTAGCAGTTAATTTGAAGGTGAAATTAGAGTCAGGTGTTTTCAATCAATGGGATGACAGTCGGGTGTGATTGAGCACCCTGTTTTATTTGTTTTGTGGAAATGCATCATGGCATGAACAAGGGAGATTTCTGAGGACCTCAGAAAAAGAGTTGTTGATGCTCATCAGGCTTGAAGAGTTTGGACTCCACCAATCCAGTGTCAGACAGATTGTGAACAATTTGAGGAAATTCAAGAACACCGTTACTCTCCCCAGGAGTGGTCGACCAACAAAGATCCATCCAAGAGCAATTCATGTAATATTCCATGAGGTTACAGAGGAACCCAAAGCAACAAAAGGCCGCTCTCCCATTGGCCAATGTTAATGTTCATGAGTCCACCATCAGGAGAACACTGAACAACAATGGTGTGCATGGCAGGGTTGCAAGGAGAAAACCACTGCTCTCCAAAATGAAAGTTGCTCCCCATCTGCAGTTTGCTAAAGATCATGTGGATAAGCCAGAAGGCTAATGGAAGAATGTTTTGTGGATGAAAGAGACCAAAATAGAACTTTTTGGTTTAAATGAGAAGTGTTATGTTTGGAGAAAGGAAAATATTACTGCATTCGAGCATAAGAACCATAACTCATTTTTGAAACATTGTGGTGGTAGTATCATGGTTTGGTCCTGTTTTGAACAATGAATTCTGAATTATACCAGCAAATTCTAAAAGAAAATGACAGGACATGAACTGAGAAACTCAAGAGAAAGTGGGTCATGCAGCAAGAAGACCCTAAGCACACAAGTTGTTCTATCAAAGAATGATCATGACCTTAATTCAATAGAAATGTTGTGGAAGGACCTGAAGCAAGTATTTCATATGAGGAAGCCCACCAACATCAACAGTTACCAGAAACGTTTAGTTAGGCGGGGTCACACCAGATACTGAAAGCAAAGTTTCACATACTTTTGCCACTCACAGATATGTAATATTGGATCATTTTCCTCAATAAATAAATAACCAAGTATAATATTTTTGTCTCATTTTTTAAATTGGATTCTCTTTATCTACTTTTAAGACTTGTGTGAAAATCTGATCATGTTTTAGGTCACATTTATGCAGAAATGTAGAACATTCTAAAGGGTTCACAAACTTTCAAGCACCACTGTATATACATAAGTAAAATTTTAAATTTAAATCTAAATAAAATGTCCTCATTTGTCAATGCTTCCCCAAATTACTATCTTCAATATAATAATTATCTCATATCCAAATCTCTTTGTAAACTGTTTCCAAACAACACAAACACGATGCACATCTCCTGAATTGATTACTGAATCTTTAACAAAATTTACCTAAGAATTACATGGTGTTAAAATTAAATGCAATTTAAAATCCACCTGTAACACTTTCCCTTCGACACTTTTAGAGAAAACTTAATTTTTTCCTTTTATTTTTTCTCTTTTTTTCCCTCTGCTCTTCGGTGTCTTAAATGCGCACACACACACAGCTCTCTGCCAGTCTCTCTCTCTCTCTCTCTCTCTCTCTCTCGGCGCGTGTCTCCCCTTCTTTTATCTTCTCCTCACTGCAACACAGAACAATCATTAGTCTCATTTCCTGCAGGTGTGCCATCCTTACCACTCACTTTCTCCGGCTCCGCCCTCCATTCACAAACCGGCGCTCATCCACGCCCCCCGCCTCCACACCACCCCTTATTAATTTATGTTTATATCATATGTGTTCATTTCTACCTACACTGTAAAAGCATCTGCTCGCAGCTCACTATCCCTGCAGATAGCCCAGTGGTTAACGTGTCCAGTACGAGCTCCAGACTCGCATTTTGGTTATTTTCCTTTCCATCTATTATCCATTTGAATAGCGGGCCCAGCTCGGTACCGTTTCCACCTTTGTACCAAGCCCTCCCTGTGACAGTTTGATTCGCATGTTTTCTGTTCTTTGGCTTGAACTAACATGACTACATTTTGAAAGACATGAGGAAAAAAAAAAAAAACGAATAAGTGAAATTAACCTTTTAAATAACCTAAATAAGCATGGCTGGGGAGTAACAGAGTTCAAGCAAAAACGGAGCAAAAACTGTATTTTTTTTTTTTCGTCCCGGTTCAAGTACATTGTTCTAATAAGCTTTTATATTATTGAGAACAATAATATAATATTGTTGCATTTTTATTACTATTAATTTATTCGGTTATTTGATCTCCATGTCACTCTTTTTTCTGCCACTATTGCTGCTATACTTGTGTTGCTACATTGCACAATAGCTTAGAGTTTACAGTCCATGTTCTGTGTATTTATTGTCCTGTGTATTTACTGTCCTGTGTATTTATGTTCTGTTTATTTATTGTTTTGCACTTGGTTCACACTGTTGTGTATTGCACGATATGTAGTCTTGCATACTGTTCTGTGTTGCACCATGGTCCTGAAGAATGAAGAAACGTCATTTTGTTCCAATGTATACAAGCTATATACAGTGGGGGGAAAAGTATTTGATCCCCTGCTGATTTTGTACGTTTGCCTGCTGACAAAGAAATGATCAGTCTATAATTTTAATGGTAGGTGTATTTTAACAGTGAGAGACAGAATAACAACAAAAAAATCCAGAAAAACGCATTTCAAAAAAGTTATAAATTGATTTGCAATTTAATGAGTGAAATAAGTATTTGACCCCTTCGACTTAGTACTTGGTGGCAAAACCCTTGTTGGCAATCACAGAGGTCAGACGTTTCTTGTAGTTGGCCACCAGGTTTGCACACATCTCAGGAGGGATTTTGTCCCACTCCTCTTTGCAGATCCTCTCCAAGTCATTAAGGTCTCGAGGCTGACATTTGGTAACTCGAACCTTCAGCTCCCTCCACATATTTTCTATGGGATTAAGGTCTGGACTGGCTACGCCACTCCAGGACCTTAACGTGCTTCTTGAGCCACTCCTTTGTTGCCTTGGCTGTGTGTTTTGGGTCATTGTCATGCTGGAATACCCATCCACGACCCATTTTCAGTGCCCTGGCTGAGGGAAGGAGGTTCTCACCCAAGATTTGATGGTACATGGCCCCGTCCATCGTCCCTTTGATGCGGTGCAGTTGTCTTAGCAGAAAAACACCCCCAAAGCATAATGTTCCCATCTCCATGTTTGACAGTGGGGATGGTGTTCTTGGGGTCATAGGCAGCATTCCTCCTCCTCCAAACATGGCGAGTTGAGTTGATGCCAAAGAGCTCGATATTGGTCTCATCTGACCACAACACTTTCACCCAGTTTTCCTCTGAATCATTCAGGCAAACTTCAGACGGGCCTGTAGATGTGCTTTTTTGAGCAGGGGGACCTTGCGGGCACTGCAGGATTTCAGTCCTTCACAGCATAGTGTGTTACGAATTGTATTCTTGGTGACTATAGTCCCAGCTGCCATGAGATCATTAACAAGACCCTCCCATGTAGTTCTGGGCTGATTCCTCACCGCTCTCATGATCATTGAAACTCCATGAGGTGAGATCTTGCATGGAGCCCCAGACAGATGGAGACTGACAGTTATTTTGTATTTCTTCCATTTGCGAATAATCGCACCAACTGTTGACACCTTCTCACCAAGCTGCTTGGAGATGGTCTTGTAGCCTATTCCAGCCTTGTGTAGGTCTAAAATCTTGTTCCTGACATCCTTGGACAGCTCTTTGGTCTTGGCCATGGTGGAGAGTTTGGAATCTGATTGATTGATTGCTTCTGTGGACAGGTGTCTTTTATTATACATTTAACAAGCTGAGATTAGGAGCACTCCCTTTAAGAGAATGCTCCTAATCTCAGCTCGTTACCTGTGTAAAAGTCACCCGGGAGCCAGAAATCTTGCTGATTGATAGGGGATCAAATACTTATTTCACTCATTAAATTGCAAATCAATTTATAACTTTTTTGAAATTCGTTTTTCTGGATTTTTTTGTTGTTATTCTGTCTGTCACTGTTAAAATACGCCTACCATTAAAATTATAGACTGATCATTTCTTTGTCAGTGGGCAAACGTACAAAATCAACAGGGGATCAAATACTTTTTTCCATCACTGTAGAGGAATAACAATAAAAACCCATTTGACTTGACCACTTCCAGTTGTTTTGCAAACCGTTCCTTTGCGCCACCAGGTGGTAATTTCGCAAATGACTTTCACATGTGACTGGTTTGTATTTACCTTGCGGTGGTGGTACATGCAGCAGTAATAGACATTCTGGTTGACTACCTACTGTAGCTCTTCTGTGGGATTGGCCCACACGGTCTAGCCTTCGCTCCTCACGTGCATCAATGAGCCTTTGGCACCCATGACCCTGTCGCTGTTTCACCAGTAGTCCCTCCTTAGACCACTTTTGGTAGGTACTAACCACTGCATACAGGGAACACCCCACAAGACCTGCCATTTTGGAGATGCTCTGACCCAGTCATCTAGCCATCACAATTTGGCCCTTGTCAAAGTCGCTCAGATCCTTACACTTGCCCATTTTTCTTGCTTCCACATCAACTTTGAGAACTGACTGATCACTTGCTGCCTAATATAACCCCTTGACAGGTGCCATTGTAACAAGATAATCAATGTTATTCACCTCACCTGTCGGTGGATTTAATGTTAGTTTGAACCCACCCATTTTTCAAGTGGTCAAAAATATTGACATGTGACTGCCAGATGTTTCTTGTTGCCCAGGTGTCCCCTGATAGATTGATTGTTTAAACAATTAATTGCTCTGAATGTCTACTTTTGGTCTGCGCTCTGGGTTTTGGCTCTGTATTTGTTCTTAAAAAGGATAAACCAACATTAAAACCAGAGAGCTGTCTATGGGAGAAAAGCAAGCAATTTTGAAGCTGAGAAAAGAGGAAAAATCAATTAGAGCCATTGTAGGAGCATTGGCCATAGCCAATACAACCATTTGGAAAACCAGACATCAAACAGGTTGCCAAGGATAACAACAGCAGTTGATGACATTGTGAGAGCTGTGAATAAAAACCCAAAAACAGTCAGTGACATCACCAACAACCTCCACAGGGCAGTGGTGAATGTATCACAATCTATAATTCGAAGAAGACATCAAGAGCAGAAATATCAAAAGTTTTAAACCACTCATCAGCAGTAAGAATCGGAAGGCCAGATTAGAATTCACAAAGAACTACAGAGATGAGCCACAAAAGTGATGGAAATGCCAAAGTGTGGAGAAAGAAAGGATTTGCTCATGATCCAAATCATACGAGCTGATTGGTCAAACACCAATAGTGTCATGGCTTGGGCTTGCATGACTGCTTCTGGAACGGGCTCACTAATCTTTACTGATGATGTAGCTCGTGATGGTAGCAGCAACGTGAATTCAGAAACATTCTGTCTACCCCCTCACAGTTTTACATCAGAAGTGAGGCGCACTGGCAGAGGAAGCAGTAGGCTGCTGCTTTTCTCCCATCTGAATTTTACTGTGGGCTGTAAGTTAACAAAATGTTGATTGTGTCTAAAGCAAGAAGTGAATCATTATGCATCTATATCTCCCTCCATTTTTTTTTTTTTTTAGGAATTTTTATAAGTACATAGAGGTATTTCTGCAGGAGCTTCTGTTGCCTAATCTGGTGTGGCATGCAGGCCATACTGCTGCCGCAGTTCGGACTTCAGCTCTAAGCTGTCTACTAGCTATGCTGCAGGGTGGAACTCTTTCAAAGGAACAGGTAAAACAAACAGATACATTAGTTTTATGCTTTTTCTGGGTTGGGACTGGTGGGACTTTTAAAAATTTAGAACTTGTGCAACAAAAGTCTTAGTACCACCTGCTTTTTTGTATCAACTGAAAATCATTAGTAAGAAATATTAAGTTTTGCCATTAAACTAAAAAACACATTTCATGTGAAGCTCTACCAAAAAACAGTAAATCTGGTTTGTAATAAATATAAAATACATTATAAGAAAAATTAAGTTCATTTCACTAATCCCACTCAGCAGTACCAGAAATTGTATGAAATGTATAAAACAAACACCTTCAATAAGAACCACTTTTAGTTAGGGAAACTTCACATGCAAAATTACATTCATTTCAATAAGTTTGGCATGATCCATTGATGAGAAGTGCACCAACAATAGTTGGTCCAACAGACACCTACAAGTCGAACATAAGTAAGTAAGTAAAGCTTTATTTACATAACACATTTCTAAGGCTACAAAGTGCGTCACAATAAAATATTAAATCCATATATAAAGGGAAAAAATACCATAAAATAAGACACACAAGACTGCCAGCAACAGACAGAAACAATAAAACACCATGAAATGTACACAAAAAACACATAAGCACATTACCTGTGATTGATACAAACTAAAATATAAAAACAGTTTCTAAGCCGTCCCTTAAAAGAGGCTGTAGAGAGTCTAATATCAAGGGGGTGACGAAGTTCCTGGTTTCAAATAATTGTGGGAGTTTCTTGCTTGTGTCAACATTTAAATTATACCCCTTTTTCATCAATAATATTGCGTTATCATTTAATTTGTTGTATTATTCACTTTCCCCTTCTCCCACATTTTCATTTTCTCGAAGAACACTTTTGTTTTCTTATCTAAAGACAGCAAGTGGAGGTCATCCACATTGGATCCATCTAAAATAATATCAAATAATCTTGGACTAAGGGTACGTTAAATACTCATCATGGCAAACATTCAGCTTGTTCACTGTGTTGAGTGCAGGATGTTTAGTCATTCTTCCTCTGTCATTAGTTATAGCTTTATTTGTGATAAGTGTATGCTAGTTGGCTCTCTGACAAAGATTGCAGCATTAGAGGTGCGCATCCAGGCTGTAGAGAGGGTTAACGAGAGTGAGAGCAGTATATTTTCTGTAGGAGAAAGTCTGGACGCCTTAGGCAGAGTTAGCAATCCCCCAACTCCGTCATTAGAGCCCTCTCAGCGGGACAGTGGGTGACAATTCGGCAGCATAATTGCAAAACCAAAGCTAATGCTTGCCCACAGGAGCACTGCTCCTCTCTGCTTCACGTGTATAACAGGTTTGCTCTCCTCAGTGAAGCACCCGCTGAGAAACCTGAAAGAGCTCTGGTTATAGGAGACACTCAGAACAGACCTAGTTAATCAGTGACAATTCAGAGCCAAGGCCAGGGAGCAGACAAGCAGGCTAAACTGACTGTCTGCTAGGTGCATTGAATCATCACTTAGTTTCTACTATATTGAGACTGTCTGTTCACTTAGCTAAACAAAAATGTAGAAATACTCAAAGTTTGTTTTAGTAACCTAATTAACATAAAATTACATTATACTGAATGCACAGCCAACACCTTTGATCTGAAGCTAGGACTGTTACTGATCAGGAGTTTAATGTACTATGCTTAACAGAAATGTAGATTAAACCAAATGAATATGTAGCATTAAATGAATCTAGCCCTCCCGAATACAGCTATATACATCAGTCCCGTCTAACTGGTAGAGGAGGAGATATTGCAGTTATTTATAATGATAATCTATGCGTCACACAAAAACCTAGTCATAAATTCAGTGCGTTTGAAGTTCTTTACACTAACATAAGATATGTAGCCACAAAAAAATAAGTTCACTTAGTCGATTCCACTTATTATTATTTACAGACCCCTAGGGTCTGAATTCCTTTGTGAATTTGTGGATTTCATCTCTAACCTGGTTGTTTCTTTAGACAAAGCATTAATTGTTGGAGACTTTAATACACTCTCACTCACACACACACACACACATTTGTTGACAGAATAATATAACTATATCAGATCATCGGTTAGATGTTTTACTCCTCTTCGAGAGACCAAACTAATTTCACTAATTTCCTCATCAAAATCATCTTGTGTACCTTACCCCTTACCTACATGTTCAAACAGATAATTCCAGAAGCAACTGAACCTCTGCTAAAAAATAATTAGTTAGCCCTTAGCACTGGCTATGTACCTAAATCTTTTAAAGTAGCAGTTATCAAACCCCTGATTAAAAAACCTGACCTCGACTCCTGTTAGTTGTCTAACTAAAGTCCAATATCAAACCTCCCCTTTATCTCCAAGATCCTAGAAAAGGTTGTAGCACAGCAGCTATGCTCATACCCACATAGGAATAACATTCATGAAATGTAACAGTCAGTATTTAGGCCTCATCATAGCACAGAGACAACACTGGTTAAAGTGGTAATTGACCTACTACTGGCCTCTGATCAGGGTTGTGTATCCTTGCTTGTGTTGCCTGACCTTAGTGCAGCTTTTGATACCACTGATCATACTATTCTCCTTGATAGACTAGAAAATGTTTATGGAGTTAAGGGAACTGCCCTCTCCTAGCTGAGGTCTTATTTGACTGATCGTTATCAGTTTGTAAATGTAAATGGTGACTACTCTACACATACTAAGGTAAAGTTTGGTGTTCCACAAGGTTCTGATTTAGGCCCACTGCTTTTTTCCTTTATATATGCTACCTCTGGATAAAATTATTCATAAACATGGTATTAGCTTCAACTGTTATGCTGATGATACACAGTTTCAGCAAAGCCCAATGAGAGATTATTAAAGTTGAGGAATATGTAAAGAACATTAGACACTGGATGCTTATTAACTTCCTTCTACTTAATTCTGACAATATAGAAGTACTTGTACTAGAAACACATTCAGCTAGAAGTAAGCTTTCTGATTACATTTCTGATATCTGGATAGCCTTTCGGTTTCATCATGTGCAGCAGTAAAAGACCTTGGTGTGATTATTGACTCCAGTCTTTCGTTTGAAGCTCATGTAGATAATATTACTAAGATAGCCTTTTTTCCTCTCGGAAATATTGCTAAGATAAACATAATGTCACTACATGATGCAGAAAAAATTGTTCATGCTTTTGTTACCTCAAGGTTGGATTATTGCAATGCCTTACTGTTCCAAAAGGATGTTCCAAAAGGTGCATAAACAAGCTCCAGTTACTCAAGAATGCAGCAACAAGAGTCCTTACTAGAACCAGACGATATGACCACATCACCCCTATCCTATCCACACTGCATTGGCTCCCAATCAAAGTTTGTATTGATTATAAAATACTACTATTGACCTAAAGACCTTTTGGTCTTTTATGATCCGCCACCCTACTTTGATCAAAAGGTGCAACTATGCAGGTTGGTACCTTGTATAGTTAGGCTACAGCAGGGGGCAAAGCTTTCTCTTACAAAGCCCCACGGTTATGGAACAGCCTTCCGATTAGTGTTCGGGACTCAGACACAGTCATAGTGTTTAAGTCTAGGTTGAAAACGTATTTGTTTAGTCAAGCCATTTGTGCATATTTCTTTGTTAGGTAAAGGAGCAGATCTAGCGGGTTCGTGGACATAGAGTGTTGTGGTGAACTGGGATGTTTGGATGCTGTTGGCCCACAACTCTCACGCTTTCACTGAGGTTTGTTGACAGTGGATTGGCTGGCTGCTTTATGTCCCAGGGTGCCCTCATGTCTGTGTTACCTACTGGCTCTCCCTTTTAGTTACCTCTCCCCACTGCCTTAACCATTGATTTCACTTGGAAATCACTCACTGTTGCTGAGGAGGCCCCCACATGGACAGCCTAAAGCTCAGTGAGATTACTGAGGATGGTACCACTTAAAAACTGCAATTGATATGAACAGTTTTGCTACGATGGCTTAGAATTACAATTGCTATGATAGTTTTAGGACTGCAACTGCAACAGTCAAGTCACAGTTTTGCAGTCAAGTCTCCATCAGTGAACAATTGATAACATCAACAAAATAGACTTCATGTGAAAACTATAATGAATTTCCTGTTTACACAATTGCACTATTTGACCATGTAGTACACGGTTATAGAAGGGAATTATTTATAATTGCACTATTCATTGTCACCCAAGTGAGGATGGGTTCCCTTTTGAGTCTGGTTCCTCTCAAGGTTTCTTCCTTATATTGTCTCGGGGAGTTTTTCCTTGCCACTGTCGCCTCTGGCTTACTCATTAGGGACAAATTTATAAATTTTTATCCAAAATGTATATATTTCTGTAAAGCTGCTTTGTGACAATGACCATTGTTCATTGTTAAAAGCACTATACAAATAAAGTTTAATTGAAGACTGTTCCAAAGTTTAGGGGCACATGCAGCAAATGTATAATTCTCCTTGCTTCAATTTTGTTCTCGGAACCTCCATAAGCCCTTGGTGGTTACAAGACTTCAAAGACCTGCCACCTGCATATTGAGCTAACAGTTCACAAATACAGTGGGTATAGAAAAGAATCACCCCCCTTTAAAATAATCACATTTTGTTGCTTTTCAGCCTGAAATGAAGACGGACACAGTTTTTGTTTTATCCAGCTGTATTTACTCAGTGTAACTTATAACATCCAAATGAAAGATATAACACCAACATGTCAGAAAAAATTTTCTTTTAAATAAAAAAAAAAAAACAGAATCACTGAGTTGGAAAAAGGATCACCCCCCCTATTAAAATGACTTGTAAACTCAATCAGGTGTAGCTAATCACCTTCTCAATGGCACACAAAGCCATTTGACTTTCAACTGTGATCAGCTGTGGTCATTTTGTTTAGCGCAGCATGAAAAGAGCTTTCCTGGAGCATTTTGTAGTGCACCTGAAGCAAGCAATCAACTATTGGTGGCAAGGCACTGTCAAAAGATCTCTGGGATAAAGTTGTGGACAGGCATAAGTCAGGAGATGGATACAAAAAAAATTCAAAGGCTTTATCAATGCCTAGACGCACAGTGAAGTCTATTATTAAGAAGTGGAAGGTATTTGGTACAACACAGACCCTCCCTGGATCAGGACGTCGCTCCAAACTGGATGAAAGAGCCAGGAGAAAACTGGTCAGAGAGGCTACCTAGAGGCCTACAGCAACGCTGAAGCAGTTGCAGGAATTTATGACAAAGAGTGGTCATTGTGTGCATGTGACAACAATACCACAAATTCTCCACAAATGTGGCTTGTATGGGAGGGTTGCAAGAAAAGAGCCGCCCACGACTGAGCCTTGCCAAAATGCACCTTGAAGATTCTGAGGCCACATGGAAAAAGAGGTTATGGTCAGATGAGACTAAAATTGAATTATCTGGCCGCAACAACAAAAAATATGTCTGGCAGAATTCCAATACAGCTCACCATCCAATTAACACCATTCCTACAGTAAAGCATGGAGGTGGTAATATCCTGTTATGGGGGTGTTTCTCTTCTGCAGGGACTGGAGCACTTGTCAGGATAGAAGGAAAATGAATGGGGCAAAATACCATCAAGTTCTTGAGGAAAATCTGCTGCCCTCTGCCAGAAAGTTGTCAAATGGGAAGACGGTTTATCTTCCAACATGACAATGACCCAAAGCACAAAGCAAAACTGTCCACACAGTGGTTGAAGGAGAAAAAGGTGAATGTCCTTGCATGGCCTAGTTAGAGCCCAGACTTAAACCCCATTGAAAATCTGTGGAATGACTTGAAGACTGCAGTCCACAACCAGTCACCATCAAATTTAACTGAACTTGAGCAGTTGACAAGAGTGGGCACATATTGCAAAGTCTAGATGTGCAAAGTTAGTAGAGACATATCCCAACAGACTAAAGGCTGTAATTAAAAAAATAAGGCAAATTAAAGCAAGGGGGTGATCCTTTTTCCAACTCAGTGATTGTTTTTTAATTATTTTTTTTCTGACATGTTGGTGTTATATCTTTCACTTGGATGTTATAAGTTGCACTGAGTAAATACAGCTGGATAAAACAAAAACTGTCCTTTTTCATTTCAAAATGTGATTATTTTAAAGGAGGATGATTCTTTTCTATACTCACTGTATATTTAGGAGCTTCACTATGTAAAGCCTGATAGGTAATCAACAGTAATTAAAAATCAATTCTAAATTTTAATGAAATATAAAATATACAGTTGCAATCAAAATGATTCAACCCCCAGTGCAAATCAAGTTTATTGTCAAAATTTACAGACTTTCAGCTGTTTGTGAACAAATCAAACAAACGCAATTGAAATAGCTCAACACAGAGAATGCTTCAAGTGGTTTCCCCAAATTCAACTGAAAATGCAACTTATAATGACTGCTCCAGTCTCAAAATTATTCAACCCCTTCATGGCAAGTATCTTTAGTACTTAGTAGAGCACCCACTTGCTGGTATGACTTGCTGCAAACGAGATGCATAGCCAGACAACAGCTTTTGGCAGTGTTCCGGAGGAATCTTAGCCCATTCCTCATGAGCAAGTTCCAGTTCAGTAATATTCTTGGGTTTGCATGCTGCAACCGCTTTCCTCAAAGCCCACCAGAGATTTTCTATGGGGTTCAAGTCAGGTGACTGATGGCCACTGTAGAATCTTCCAGGACTTCTTCTGCAACCAAGCCTTGGTGGAATTTGAGGTATATTTGGGATCATTGTCCTGTTGGAAGGTCCAATGACGCCCAAGCTTCAGCTTCCTCACAGACGGCATGACGTTTTCTCCTAGGATTTCCTGATACTTCAATGAATCCATCTTGCCTTCCACACGCTGCAGGTTTCCAGTGCCAGAGGATGCAAAGCAGCCCCAGAGCATCACCGATCCACCACCATGCTTGACTGTGGACAGAGTGTTCTTTCTTCATTCTTCTTTCTCCAGACATACCGCTGATCCATCATGCCAAAAAGTTCAAGTTCCAGTTCCATCGCCCCACAGAACAGAGTCCCAAAACTTCTGTGGCTTATTTATATGATTTTGAGCTGACTTTTCTTGTGCTTTTGGATCAGTAGTGGTGTACATCTTGGAGTTCTGGCATGGAAACCTTCTGCATTTAGTATGCGCCATACTGTGCTCACTGATACCTCAGTGCCTGTTGCCACCAAGTCTTGCTGCAGGTCTTTTGCAGTCACTTGAGGGTATTTCACAACCTGCTTTCTCAGAAATCTGGTTGCAGCCATTGATAGCTTCCTTTTTCTGCCCCATCCAGATATTTAATGTATTTTCTGCCCCTAGCCAGTTGTGACGAATTTAGCGTGTTATAACGTGTTATGATCAGTTATAAATATAAATCAACCATAAAGGGGCATGTACGTATCTATACAGATAATTGACTACAACGGATTATAATTGATTACGTCTATCTATATGGTCTAGATCAGCTTGTAGAATTAGCTGTAGTCTAGTTTTAGAATTAAATTCGAAGAGGCTGATCGGTGCATCCACCAAACTCAACAGTGTAACCTTCGTATTATTCTAAAAGGGGGAGATTATTCTTCTGGCCAAAAGGAATAATTCTCCGGTTCTGTTACTTAACAGAACAAAGCATGTAGCAAAAAGCAAAACATTAAAGTTACCTTATTCATGAGCAGCAACAGAGACAATTAAGCGTGATAATGTTTTAATAAATGAACAAAACTACAAATACACATAACTAACTCTAAACAAATAATACATACACACACACACACACACACACACACACACACACACACACACATATATATATATATATATATATATATATATATATATATATATATATATATACACAGAAAAAAAGAAACGGTTAACCTCGAGGACCAGCAACAAATTAAAACACCTAAAAATAGGGGCACAACTTAAAATGCATCTAGGAATCTATCGAGAACGATACTTGCATTGGTTTCAGTGTTGAGATTCAGATGCGTGCGAGATCCGGCGCGCTCGTGAGCTAGAGTCCGCTGGTTTCTTCATGCTGTTAGCGGGAAGCGTGAACCGGGTTAACTTGGAGTTGCGTGTTGTCCGGAAGAGAAGAGAGTAGTTGCCAGGTGGTGGCCAGAAAAGTGAAGAGAGCAACACGTGTCACTGTCTTTTACGGACAACGCCAACGTACGCCCCTCTTTGGGCGATTGGCGAATCAGGAAGGTGGATTTTTGGAGGGAGAAGCTTTTCTTTGTCTCGTCTCTAGACCTGATTTGCATCTCCGGGGTGGAGTCTTAGACAGGCTGGAGCCTAGCATTGATCTGGTCAGTTTGCTCCAGTCCAGACGCTACACAGTTCAGGTATTTCATGTGTTCCAGCTCAAGCACACCTGGTGCAACTAATGAAGCCATTGATTAGTTGCATCAAGTGTACTTGAGACAACACCTGTTTTGCATATTTGTACTGTTGTGAGGGATTCTATTCAGGGGGTTGAATAATTTTGAGACTTGAGAAGTCATTATAAGTTGCATTTTCAATTGAATGTTGGGAAACCACTTGAAGCATACGTTGTGTTGAACTATTTCAATTGCTTTTGTTTGATTTGTTCATTGCAAACAGCTGAAAATCTGTACATTTTGACAATAAACCTGATTTGCAATGGGGGTTGAATAATTTTGATTGCAAGTGTACAAGCCCTGCCAAAATGTCTGACATTTAATTTTCAGTGACTACACTGGTCTGATTCTGCCAAACTGACGTGTCCGTCTGTGAAACAAATGGGAGAGAGAGAAGTCAGGAGAATGTAAAAGTGGTCAGCCACAGAGTGCAACTTTCACCTGAATAAAAGCCTGTTTTATTCAGTGGCTCCGTCCACTGGACCAGATCTGGCGATCCCTTTTTAGTAAGATCAGTCAGTGAGCTGGTGACATCTGAATAATTAGGCACAAACCGATGATAATAGCCAGCCAGTCCCAGAAACTGTCTCCTTTTTGGTCTTGGGTCTAGGGCAGGTCGCAGTCGCTGCTGCCTCATCAATTTGGGGACACACCTGCCCATGGCTGATGTGGAAACCCAGATACCATTCGTTGTGAGCCCCGCCCACCTCAGCAATCTCAGGACAGCCCTCAGATGCTGCATGTGCTGCTGCCGGTCAGTATTGTAGATGATAATGTCATCCAGATAAGCAGGGCATAAGCAGCGAGCAGACAGAGGATTATGTCCATCAGCTGCTGGAATGTCGCCGGGGCCCAAACAACCCAAAAGGAAGGGTCACGAATTGGTGTAACCCAAATTGAGTGGAAAAGGCAGTTTTTTTTCTCAAGATCTTGGAGTCAGGGAATTCTCTGCCAATATCCCTTTGTCAAATCCAGTGTGAAATAAAAGCAAGCTGTACCTAAATGATCAAGCAGTTCATCAATGCGAAGCACTGGGTATGTGTCGAATTTAGATACCACGAATTTAGACACAGTGTGGGGCTCCTCGATTACTCCCATATCGAGCATGGGCTTGAGCTCATCCCAAACCACCTGGTTTTTATGTTCAGGTAGACGGTAGGTACCACCACCCCTGGGGATGTCTCTATGTGGTGCTCCATGAGATTAGTGTGACTGGGAAGAGGTGAGAACACGTCAAGACACTCTGCGTACAACTTGGCAACGTCCATGATTTGGGGAGAGGTGGTCTCCATAAGGAACCGGGGTGGATTGAGCCACTGTTTTTAGTTTCACCTCAGTCCTAGCTCCTCCCTCTCTGGAATGACGGGTCCTTGCCACATAATTTAGAGCTCAACGTGGGTAGCAAAATTAGCACTTTCTCTCTTGTTGCAAACTCCTGTAGCTGAGTACCTCTGTTATACAGCCGGGCTATACGTTCTTGCGCCTGATGCAAATTCTCCTCGGTTTTGTGACTTAAGGCTCATTCACACCGGGATGTTTTTTCAGCATGTTAAATGGTCCGTTTAGCACCCTGTGGTTAAATCAATAGCTGTCAAAGGGAGTGTTCATACCCACGCATAAAACGCATGGTGTCAAAGCATCAAAAAAAATTTTAACATCTCAGGGTTCGTTTTTTTGTTTGACGTGCCGCGTTAAAAACTGGTCGACCAATGAGATTTGTGCTTTATTTCACGTGCCAGGAGACGCTGAAGTTACATTAAAACCATGACTTGGTGGCACTCAAGCACAGAACTGTCAAAACACATGTCAATACCTGAAGAAGAAAACGAAGATGCAAGCAAGATGAATGTTGAGCTGATGGTGTCTGAACGCCAAGAACTTTATGATAAATGCCACAGCGACTACAAAAATATTGAAACCGCTTTACTAGCATCCACCATTTTAGTGAGAGAGTGCATAAGTGACCTACCTGAAATAAAATGCTCACTGCTAATAAAGCCTTCTGCACAATGGAGCTAAAGCAGGGGCAGACTGGCAACAAAAAACAGCCCAGGAATTTGCTGTCAAGCGGCTCCAATTTGATGCACCAAATTTTAACTGACACAACATGTTTCTCGATCAACGAATCATTCATTTAAAAAAAAACAAAAAAAACCAATCTGTTCATTTGTATTGTTTGTGTTAAGCTAATATGTAAAACGATTAAACTGTGTCGCTGCAGCTATGATGACCTATTGAATATCTGTATATAGGCTATATAATGCCAGGGTTAGGGAAAAAAAGACCGGACCTCACAAGACTGGCCCACCAGGAAAATTCCAGAACTTCCCATTGGCCAGTCCGCATCTGAGCTAAAGCCTCAAGTCGGGCCATATTCTATTTCAAAACCAAGGAGAACTTCATGACTCATTTAATAAGGTTATGTTGTGGCTATTTTTTTGATGACACTGAAATGCAAGCATATGTTCTAAGTGATCCATTTAATTCTTTCAGTGTTGCTTTCTATACTAAATAGCATTGTTTGTTTGTTTCTCGTCCCTGAAAATGTTTCACATTTCTGCTTAACGATAATCCGCTGATTGATAGTCCATTGTATTTATTTTGCACCTGGCATATATTTGCATATAAGTACTCTTGCCACTTATTCAAATAGCTAAGTGCCTCTTTATTTTGTCATTATATTATCATATTGACCACAAAAAGACTATTCATAATCAACACTTCATCAATTTGCAGGGACATTAACATTTTTGGGCACAACAATAGTTGCCTTTTGTTACCCACCCACCCAAAAAAAATTGATTAAAAGATCAAATAATTTGGGTATAATGTGAATGCTATTGCTGTGACTTTCTATATAATTCAAATCATTACCTATTTAAAAAGAGTATATTGTTTAAATTGAGAACTTTAAGGAAGTATTTGTTGCAGTGGCCAAATCACCAAATACCGTACATTTCTCAAAAGTGTGTATGTGCTTTAACTTTGATGGAACATGTTGTATAAAAAATATTATATATCTGTTGCTGTAGTGAGTACTGGTGCTTATAGATATTAATTATTAAATGATGAAAAAACTGACACGGCACTGGTGGTGCTGCTACTGCTGCTGCTTGAAATATCCATTTTCTGTTAGCCAGCTCGCAAAAAGTGTTTGAATTGCTTTTTGCAAACATGTAAATACTGGCTCTCTTCTTCTTCTCAGTGATAAGCAGGTGTCAGAAACAGAAGTTGTGCAGCGCTACCTTGTGTACTGGGGTATTTCTGCTTTTCAATAAGCTCTATCTACTGTGCGTTGCTCGTGTTTAACATGTGGGTGTGAACACAAAAAAACACGTCAAAAAACGAGCCTTTAAAGTGTGGAATTTTGCTCTCAGGTCAAGAACGTATTGAATTAAATTTTTACTCTTAGAAGTCCTCTCTTCCCGATTTTCATGAATGAGGCCTAGGACTCTGCAAGGCTTCCGCCCGTACAATAATGTGAATGGGGAAAACCCCATTGAGGCTTGTGGGACCTCTCACACTGCAAATAACAGGGGCTCTTATCCCGATTCTATCTATCCTCGTGAACGAACTTATGAAATCGTGTTCTCACATGTTTGATTAAACAATTCAACCGTTCCATCCCTCTGTGTATGGTAAACGCTGGTTCGAATCAACATAATCCCCTACAGTGAAAGATGAAAGATGTGCCCTGATCAGTTAGGATCTCTTTTGGGATCCCAACTCGGGAGATGACACAGAAGAGTGCCTCTGCAATGGTGCATGCTGAGATGTTATGGAGGGGCACTGCTTCCTGTTATCGCATTGCATAGTCCATGAGAATTAGCACAAAGCAGTGTCCTCATGCAGTCCGATCTAATGGAAGATTAGTGGAAGGGGATGCAAAGACACTTTTGGGGTGGCTGGCAGATTCACTAGCTGGATACAGCCTGAATCCACCAATGCATGGTATGTACCCCCTTGAACACTCACCAGTATACAGTACATCTCGGCTGCACGGCATCAGGGATGCCCAGGGCCCCCACCAATGCCAGCACACCAGCCCAGGCTTTACTCCCACACCTGAGAGAGAGGGAGGGGGAGGGAAAGCTGGTTTTGAGGGAATTGGCTGCTGTTTCTGTGGTGCAGGGGTGGGGGAAGGGCAAGGGGGAGGCGGAGGAGAAGTATGAGAGTGAGAGAGAGAAGGGAGGGGTTCTGCCCCAGATACGTCACCAAGTGGTCCTCTGCCAGCTGGACTGCCTCATCTAGCAACGCCAGATGGTGGCACTGGACCCATTCCGCCATCCCATCCAGTAGTCGGGTGACGAATTGATCCAGCACCATGAGGTCGACTACTTCTTCAGCGTTGCACCCATCTGGCAGCACCCACATTCAGGTGTCCTGGAGCTGCTGGGCGAATGGATGACGGAAACGCTGATGGTGCTGTTCCAATATTGCCCACTTCAGGTCCATGTATTCCAGCAGGTTCTCTACAGGGAGCTGTTGGGCCACGAGCTGGGTTTCCCCTGAGAGAAGTGGCAGTAAGCAGGCCACCAAACAACTCAAGGAATGCTTCCAGGTCATCCTGCTGTCCCATCTTTGTTAGGATGATGTGAGACGGGCCCGTGGAGGCTGCTGGTGCTGCTGCTGGAGTACCCGCCTGCTGGACCAGGTGCTGGAGCACCTGCTGATCCTCCACCTGGGCTTTGAGCAGGGCCTGGATGTGCTGCTCCTAGTCTTGGCGTAGCTGGAGGAGGGCCTGATGCTGGGTCTGGTGGAGGCTGGTGAGGGATCTCGGCCAATGGTGTAGAGTCCATGACGGTGCTCTTTCTTCAGTCCTGGGTTTTGGCACCAGTGTAACACTTTCCCAGATTAGTAGTAGTGAGGAAGCTGGAGGCAGGCTTGGGATAACTCAACAGTGTGCTTTATTTTCTTTAATCACTTTCTCTTTTCAGTGTGGTCAGCTAATTCATGCACACACACATACAGCTCTGTGCTGATCTCTCTCTCTCTTGAGGTGCTCATATCTTTCCTTTTTATCCTTGCCACAGCTCACTGCAATACAGAATATTCATTAGTATAATTTCCCACAGGTGTGTAATTCTGACCTCTCACCTTCTGCAGCTCTGCCCTCCATTCACAAACCGGTCCTCATGCACACCCCTGCTTCCACAAACTGATGTAAAACATCAGATATTCACACAAGCCCTAAAAGTAAACAAAGAGAACCCAATTAAACAAATGAGACAAAAAATATTATACTTGGTCATTTATTTATTAAGCTAAATGATCCAATATTACATATCTAATTTACATATACAGGGGTTTGTGTTAATGGTTTTTTACACAAAAACAAGTACAGTGGTGCTTGAAAGAATTTTATATATTTCTGCATAAATATGACATAGAACATCATCGGATTTTCACGCAAGTCCTAAAAGTAGACAACAAGAACCCAATTAAACAAATGAGACAAAAATATTATACTTGGTGATCTATTTATTAAGGAAAATTATCCAATATTACATATCTGTGAGTGGCAAAAGTATATGAACCCCTAGAATTAGCAGTTCATTTGAAGGTGAAATTAGAGTCAGGTGTTTTTAATCAATCGGATGACAATGAGGTGTGCGTGAGCACCCTGTTTTATTTAAAGAACAGGGTTCTATCAAAGTCTGATCTTCATAACGCATGTTTGTGGAAGTGTATCATGGCATGAACAAAGGAGATTTCTGAGGACCACAGAAAAAGAGTTGTTGATGCTCATCAGGCTGGAAAAGGTTACAAAACCATCTCTAAAGGGCAAGAGCAAGACATGTAATAGTCCACAATGTCACAAAGGAACCCAGGGTAACTTCTAAGCAACTAAAGGCCTCTCTCACATTGGCTAATATTAATTAATGTTCATGAGTCCACCATCAGGAGAACACTGAACAACAATAATGTGCATGGCAGGGTTGCAAGGAGAAAGTCACTGCTCTCCAAAAAGAAGATTGCTGCGTGTCTGCATTTGCTAAAGATCATGTGAACAACCCAGAAGTCTATTGGGAGAAATGTTTTGTGGATGGATGAGACCAGAGTAGAATTTTTGGTTTAGATGAGAAGCATTATGTTTAGAGAAAGGAAAACACTGCATTCCAGCATAAGAACCATATCCCATTCGTGAAACATGGTGTAGTATCATGGTTTGGGCCTGTTTTGCTGCATCTGGGCCTGGACAGCTTGCTATCATTGATGGAACAATGAATTCTGAATTATATCAGCAAATTCTGAAGGAAAATGTCAGGACATCTGTCCATGAACTGAAACTCGAGAAAGTAGGGCATGCAGCAATACAACAACCCTAAGCACACAAGTCATTCTATCAGAGAATGGTTAAAGAAGAATAAAGTTAATGTTTTGGAATGGCCAAGTAAAAGTCCTGACCTTAATTCAATAGAAATGTGGAAGGACCTGAAGCAAGTAGTTCATGTGAGGAAACCCACCAACATCCCAGAGTTAAAGCTGATCTGTACTGAGGAAATTAAAATTCCTCCAAGCTGATGTGCATGACTGATCATCAGTTACCAGAAACGTTTAATTGCAGTTATTGCTGAACATGGTCACACCAGATACTGAAAGCAAAGGTTCACATACTTTTACCACTCACAGATATGTAATATTGGATCATTTTCCTTAATAAATAAATGACCAAGTATAATTTATTTTGTCTCATTTGTTTAATTGGATTCTCTTTATCTACTTGTGTGAAAATCTGATGTTGTTTTATGTCATATTTATGTAGAAATGTAGAACATTTTACTGGGTTCACAAACTTTCAAGCACTATTGAATGTTAGGAAGAAATTCATGTTATGGAAAAGGCAGCCCCAAAGATCTGCCTCCAGAGTAGTGAAGGCTTGAAAGATGGAAGACACAGGTCCAGTCATATGACCCTATCTAACAGACAGGCATAAAAACTTACATGAGGACAATTGTCCTTCTGGACAGTTTGTGCAGGTTCTTTATCAGAATCCCTGTTAAATAAAGATTTTGAACATCTCATCAGACTCTGTCTTCCCTGAAAGGTACTGTTAGTGGGGGGACATGTACTAACCCCATTTCCATAAAAGTTGGTATTTTTTTCTAAAATGCAATAAAAACAAAAATCTGTGGTTTATCAAGTCTCTTGAAACTTTAATTAACTGACAAAAGTACAAAAAAAAGATATTCAATGTCTTCATTGACAAACTTAATTGTATTTTGTAAATATAAACAAATTTACAAGTTGCTGCCTTCAACACACTCAAAAAACAATTGTGACCAAGGCAAAATAAGACTAAAAAGTTTATAGAATATTCAAGTAACACCATTTTGGTGGATCAGGTTCATTGGTAGCAGGGGAGGGTGTCAGGATTGGGTATAAAAGGAGCATCCACCAAAAGCTTAGTCTTTGCAAACAAGGATGGGTGGTGGCTCACCACTTTGTGCCAAACATTGTGAGAGAATTGGCAGTCAGTTCAAAAAGAACATTGCTCAACGCAAGATTGGGAAGATTTTAGGTCTTTCACCATCTACAGTGCATAACATTGTGAAAAGTTTCAGGGAATCTGGAGAAATCTCTTTGCGTAAAGGGCAAGGTCGGAAACCACTGTTAAATGTGCATGACCTTCGAACCCTCAGGTGGCATTGCCTGAGAAATCATCATTATACTGTGATAAATATAACCACATGGGCACGGGATTACTTCAGAAAACCATTGTCACTTAACACAGTCCGCCACTGCATCCAGATGTCCTGTTGATGTGTGGCTTCCTCCTTGCATAATAGAGTATCGGGTTGCATTTCTGGAAATGTAAGAAATGCAACCTGATACTCTATTATGCAAGGAGGAAGCCACACATCAACTCTATGCAGAAACGCCACTGAGTTCTCCAGGCCTGAGCTCATCTCAGATAGACTGAAAGGCAGTGGAAACGTGTGCTGTGGTCAGATGAGTCCACGTTTCAGCTTGTTTTCAGGAAAAACAGACGTTGAGTTCTCCATGCCAAAAGTGGAAAAAGACCAACCAGACTATTATAAGCGAAAGGTGCAAAAGCCAGCATCTGTGATGGCATGGGGGTGCATCAGTGCCCACAGCATGGGTGACTTGTGTATGTGTGAAGGTACCATTGATGTAGAGGCGTATATAGGGATTTTAGAGAGACATATGCTGCCATCAAGGCAACGGCTTTTCCCAGGAAGTCCATGGTTATTTCAGCAGGACAATGCCAGGCCTCATTCTGCATGTGCTACATCAGCGTGGCTTTGTAGACACAGAGTGCGTGTGCTTGACTGGCCTGTCAGCAGTCCAGATCTGTCTCCTATGGCGCATCATGAAGAGGAGAATCAGATAATGGCCACTAAGGACTGTTGAGCAGCTGAACAATTAGTATCCTCAGTTCCCAAACGATTAAAAAGTGTAATTAAAAGGAAAGGTGGTATAACACAGTGGTCAATATGCCTCTGTTCCAACTTTTTTTGAGTGTGTTGAAGGCATCAAATTCTAAATTTGTTTATATTTACAAAATACAATTAAGTTGCTCAGTGAAAACCTTGAATATATTTTCTTTGTATTTTTGTCAGTCAAAGTTTCAAGAGACTTGACAAATCACAGATTTTTGTTTTTATTGCATTTTAGAAAAAAATCCCAACTTTTATGGAAATGGGGTTAGTATTAGAGGTCAACCCATGGATAAGTCAATAGTGCTCAGATGTCTGTGAGCAGTCAAACAGCCTGATACTTCTTTTTAGGGCTTGTATGGAACCAACAGAATTTGTGAGCATCCAATAAGCCAAGTTGTGGTCACTCAAGGGTGCCAACTGGCAAATCAGTTTAGTAAAACTGACTCTTGATTGATGTCTGTGCTCCTCCTTACAGGGCTCTTGGCCACGGGGCAAAAGAGCAGACCAATACAATTTTTGTAGGTTAGATTACATGTGTCCTATAGCACACTGTGCCAACCACACCTAGTGTCATCCATAAACTCCTTGGTAGGTACCTGCTTTCCATTCTAGATGTCTTGTTGTCAAGAATGAGGTTTCGATTAGCTTCTTTTACCAAGAGGTCTATAGCGGCAGACTGAACTTCCCAGGTAAGCATCTGTAGTCAAATGCCTGTGCATGCCATGTGTGAGGCAGTATCTTACGATCTAACCCAGATGCCAAATTCATTGTTTTGGCCTTGTGGGCCTGAACATTGTCCTTTGTGCTGCCACCAGTGATAGACTGCAAAGGACAAGCTATTTGTAAGCATACAGAGAACAGTCAGACTGAAGACCGTCGCTCTGCCACAGTCAGAGCTGGGGTGGCTGATATGTCTCTGGTGTTTGTCCTCAGTCTCCAGAAAGGCTAGACATCTGCTACCCGAGCACAATCCTGTAGCATGGCTCGTGATCAGTCAGAACGTTATAAGGGAACTTCTCCATGCTTGGTGACTCTGAAAGTGGACTTATGAGTGGAACTCTACTCAACTATCCTTTATAATCATAATTGTTTTACAAGGGTAACACTACTCAACCATGCTTCATGAATCTCCTGACAAGCCATGCCTGGCATGCTGAGGGACCCCACCCCCGGCCATAATTGTAAGGTAATTTTGACCTAGATTAATCAAACACTAATAGCCAGCAGAAGAACTGTTAGCCTGCAGTACTGAGGAAAAAAGACACAGCTCATTAGAACAACACAAATAAAGCATAATCAATTCAGCTTGTAATCACATTATGACTGTCAAAATGTCCACCATGCTTCTGCACCATCACATCATCAAAACAAAGAAGGACACGCTGACAGTGGACAATGTTTTAAAATACTTGAATGATCTAATAAAAAGACAATACCAAGAAATTTAGCCAACAGAACAAAATTGAATTAATCAGTCGTCTGAAGATATGAATGCAAGGTCAAATGGTGCCAGTGACTTTTACCTCAGGTGATGAGACAGAGACGAATGTAAATTATGCTGATAAAGTGAAAACTCATTCCCAATGTAAATGTATAATTATTTCAAATTTGGCAGTAATTATGTTTGGCCATAAGTTAGATTAGGTTATAAATGCAGATGTAGGTGTGAGTCTTTCAATGGAATTGAAATAAAATTTTTAAATGTTATTTTCTCCTTTTTACCTTTGGGGGGAGTTTAAAATGATGTAACTTTACCTGTGGTTGTGTTCAAAATAGACCCATATTTCAGTTCAGGGTAACTTGTAGTTTTTAGAACTATGTTGTACTAACCATAAGTAGAAAATCTAAAAATTTGACCACATGAAAGATTTTTGCAGGTGACAGTTCAGATGGTAATTGGGGTGGCAAGGTTCATTTTAAGGGTGGCCGTGTCTGATTAGCAAGCAGTTATTATCAGACAAATACAGTGGGTATAGAAAAGAATCACCCCCCTTTAAAATAATCACATTTTGTTGCTTTTTTGCCTAAAATGAAGACGGACACAGTTTTTGTTTTATCCAGCTGTATTTACACAGTGTAACTGCAACTTATAACATCCATGTGAAAGATATAACACCAACATGTCAGAAAAAATTTTTAAAATTAAAAAACAATCACTGAGTTGGAAAAAGTATCACCCCCAATTTTGTTGAACCACCTTTTGCTTTAATTACAGCCTTTAGTCTGCTGGGATATGTCTCTACTAACTTTGCAATATTTGCCCACTCTTCCTTGCAGAACTGCTCAAGTTCAGTTAAATTTGATGGTGACCGTTTGTGGACTACAGTCTTCAAGTCATTCAACAGATTTTCAATGGGGTTTAAGTCTGGGCTCTGACTAGGCCATGCAAGAACATTCACCCTTTTCCCCTTCAACCACTGTGTGGTCAGTTTTGCTGTGTGCTTTGGGTCATTGTCATGTTGGAAGGTAAACCTTCTTCCCATTGACAACTTTCTGGCAGAGGGCAGCAGATTTTCCTCAAGAATTTGATGGTATTTTGCTCCATCCATTTTCCTTCTATCCTGACAAGTGAAACTTGTTGCAGAGAAACACCCCCATAACAGGATATTACCAACCCCAATGCTTTACTGTAGGAATGATAGTATTTGGATGGTGAGCTGTATTGAATTTCCGCCAAACATATCGTTTGGCGTTGAGGGCAAATAATTCAATTTTAGTCTCATCTGACCATAACACCTTTTTCCATGTGGCCTCAGAATCTTCAAGGTACGTTTTGGCAAAGTTCAGTCGTGGGTGGCTTTTTTCTTGCAACCCTCCCATACAAGCCACATTTGTGGAGAATCTGTGATATTGTTGTCACATGCACACAATGACCACTCTTTGTCATAAATTCCTGCAACTGCTTCAGAGTTGCTGTAGGCCTCTTGGTAGCCTCTCTGACCAGTTTCCTCCTGGCTCTTTCATCCAGTTTGGAGCGACGTCCTGATCCAGGGAGGGTCTGTGTTGTACCAAATACCTTCCACTTCTTAATAATACATTTCACTGTGTTTCTAGGCATTGATAAAGCCTTTGAGATTTTTTTGTATCCATCTCCTGACTTGTGCCTGTCCACAACTTTATCCCAGAGATCTTTTGACAGTGCCTTGCCACCCATAGATGATTGTTTGCTTCAGTTGCACTACCAAGGACTGAAATGCTCCAGGAAAGCTCTCTTCATTCTGAGCTAATCAAAATGACCATAGCTGATCACAGTTGAAAGTCAGATGGCTTTGTGTGCCACTGAGAAGGTGATTAGCTACACCTGATTGAGTTTACAAGTCATTTTTAGGAGGGGGTTGATCCTTTTTCCAATTCAGTGATTCTGGTTTTTAATTTAAAAAAAAAAATTCTGACATGTTGGTGTTATATCTTTCACTTGGATGTTATAAGTTGCACTGAGTGAATACAGCTGGATAAAACAAAAACTGTGTTTGTCTTCATTTCAGGCTGAAAAGCAACAAAATGTGATTTTAAAGGGGGGTGATTCTTTTCTATACGCACTGTAAGTGTCTCGGCTAACACTGTTCTACTTACGCGTGCTAAAACTATTACAAGTCTCAGCTTTCACCTAATAGACATGGTCATGTTTTAACTAATCGGTTCTCTGTCTCCCCATAAATTTCCATGACATTTTTTACCCTGATGTGTATCTACAGAATATTTTTTTTAAAACCAGCTTTTTCATAATTTGTGGATTTTATCATGCTTAATGTGAGGTACAGACATGTTGTATTGACTCCTCCCTCTCCATCAACTCGGAAAGTTTCAGTCATAAAGGTTCCTTTCACTTTAATAATTTTTTTTATACGTACATACATATAAAAGCCTTGAAGTGTTGCACAGCCTGGGTCACATGTTGACTGATATGTGTTTTCTGTTAGGTTCTAAATATGGAGACAGAATTCAGTGCTTATCTAATTCCAGCATTGGAGGAAGAGTCACAGCTCTCTCGCCTGTTGGCCTGTAGATCAATATCCTCATTCATTACTGTTACAGAACGATGCCTTAACCCAGACACACTCAACAAGATCTACCCAGGTAAACACATGTAAAATAACACTAAAATATTTGCAACACAGCTTTACCTTAGCATGCTCAATACAGCCTTCAGTCACGATCTCATCAATCACAAGCTTCTCTTCTCTTTAAACGGTTAATCCTCATACATTTCTGAATGCATTCATTTTATCTCTGAACCACATATGGTATATCCTTCTCTGTGTGTGCGTATTTTAGAGCTTTTAAAACGGACAGATGACGGCAGCCAGGAAGTGCGTGCAGAAGCTCTGAAAGCTCTGAGTGTGTGGCTCTCATCTTTAGACAATAACCATGACACACACACATACCGTCCCAATATGGAGTTCCTTTTCCAGCATTTGCTGCTGTACTTGGATGACCCTGATCACCAAATCCAGCTTCTAGTACTGGGTAAGGATTAATGTCATCTATAATGTGTTTACTTGATATCTGCAGACATGTATACACACACATTTCATCATTTAATTAATGAGAAAATGTGCATGGAAATTCTTCCTGTCGACAGTAGCTGTTCATGGTTGTAGAGAGAACAGAGTCATAGCATTCGTTGTGTTGAGCTATTTCAATTTATTTTGTTTGATTTGTTCATTGCAAACAGCTGAAATATGTCAATTTTGACAATAAACCTGATTTGCAATGGGGGTTGAATAATTTTGATTGCAACTGTAGCTCTGTGCACTTAGATTCTTTGTAATTTTCATAATATGCTAAATCTACTTTTGTGAACTAGTTCTAAGATTGTTGACCTACCTACACAAAGTTGGCGTCAAACTGCTCAAAATTATATTGATATAATAATCAAAAATATTTTGGCATTTCTAAACAATATGACCACCACACATCAATTAATTATATTCAAACAGCTGTAACTCGTGATTGCTTGAATGGATTTGCAACAAACTTCAAAGGCTTAGTTTAGATAAGATAAGGATAAGATTCTGTTTGTCAAAAGCAAAGTTTGCGGCAGCGTCATTCATAGGGGGTGGGGCTATGTTGATATAACTTTTTATATCATATATCCTCTTATACATAAAACAAAGCATATCTCTTGGAAAATAAGGTTTACAGTTAAATTTCTTTTTTAAAAACTTGATTGTCTTGCTCAATTCATAAAAAAATGAGTTTTGACCCGCTCAAATTTGTGACAGTTGTGCATAATATGTGAAACCTACTTTTGCAAACTAGTCCTAAGATTTTGGCCTATCTTCAAAAAATGGTGTCAAATGTGTCAAACTACTCAGGAGAATGTGAACCTCAGTAATTATCAAAAACATGCTGACATTTATAAACAATATGGCAGTCATATGCCAATTAATTCTTATAAAGTGGTGCCTAATTTACTCAAACAGCTTTAACTCATGATTAGTTGCATGGATTTGCACAAAAAGGAAAGATATATACAGGAAACTTTATGCAAAGGTTGGGGCATGGTCATACATCGTGTGTGGGGCTGGGCTAAGTTCAAATAACTGTTTCTTTGGAACAATAAGTCCTATTGAGCTGATATTTGGTAGAGAGCATATCTGTGAGTGGACCTTAGATGATGACTTGATTATTCTTGTTTGTGCGCACAAAAGCAAGAATATCTCTTGAAAAATAAGATGTACAGTGAAAATGATTTTTTAGATTGTTTCTTTTGTCAAATTCTTTTAAAAAAAAGGCTCTGCCTACAGAAATTTGTGAGAAATTGCATAATATCCAAAACCTACTTTTTTCGTCTTCACAGTCTTGATGTAAAAATACCTAAATAAGTATCAAAAACATGTTGACATTTCTAAACAATATGGCCACCATATCTCTCAGTATGGTGAGATTCTCAGGAGGTGGAGACTAATTTACATATACAGGGGGTTGTGTTCATGTTTTTTTAAACAAAAACAAGTACAGTGGTGCTTGAAAGAATTTTATATATTTCTGCATAAATATGACATAGAACATCACCTGATTTTCACGCAAGTCCTAAAAGTAGAACCCAATTAAACAAATGAGACAAAAATATTATACTTGGTCATTTATTTATTGAGGAAAATTATCCAATATTACATATCTGTGAGTGGCAAAAGTATGTGAACCTTTAGAATTAGCAGTTACTTTGAAGGTGAAATTAGAGTGAGGTGTTTTCAATTAATGGGATGACAATCAGGTGTAAGTGGGTGCTCGGTTTTATTTAAAGAACAGGGATCTATCAAAGTCTAATCTTCACAACACGTTTGTGGAAGTGTATCATGGCATGAACAAATGAGATTTCTGAGGACCTCAGAAAAAGAGTTGTTGATGCTCATCAAGCTGGAAAAGGTTACAAAACCATCTCTAAGGAGTTTGGACTCCACCAATCCATAGTCATACAGATGTGTGTACAAATGGAGGAAATTCAAACTCATTGTTATCCTTCCCAGGAGTGGTGGACCAACAAAGATCACTTCAAGTGCAAGATGTTTAATAGTCCACGAGGTCACAAAGGAAGCCAGGGTAACTTCTGACCAACTAAAGGCCTCTCTCACATTGGCTAATATTAATGTTGAGACCACCATCAGGAGAACACTGAACAACAATAATGTGCATGGCAGGGTTGCAAGGAGAAAGTCACTGCTCTCCAAAAAGAAGATTGCTGCCTGTCTGCATTTGCTAATGATCATGTGAACAACCCAGTAGTCTATTGGGAAAAATGTTTTGTGGCTGGATGAGACCGAAATAGAACTTTTTGATTTAAATGAGAAGCATTATGTTTGGAGAAAGGAAAACACTGCATTCCAGCATAAGAACCTTATTTCATCTGTGGAACATGGTGGTGGTAGTATCACGGTTTGGGCCTGTTTTGCTGCATCTGGGCCTGGATAGTTTGCTATCATTGATGGAACAATAAATTCTGACGTAAGCCAGCAAATTCTGAAGGAAAATGTCAGGACATCTGTTCATAAACTGTATCTCAAGAGAAAGTGGTCATGCAGCAAGTCAGTGACCCTAAGCACATGTCGTTCTACCAAAGAATGGTTAAAGAAGAATAAAGTTAGTGGTTTGGAATGGCCAAGTCAAAGTCCTGACCGTAATAGAAATAAACTCTAATAGAAATGTTGTGGGAAGGACCTGAAGCAAGCAGTCCATGTGAGGAAACCCACCAACCTCCCAGAGTTGAAGCTGTTCTGTACTGAGGAATGGGCTAAAATTCCTCCGAGCCAATGTACAGGACTGATCAACAGTTCAACAAATCAACTGGAAATGTTTAGTTGCAGTTATTGCTGCACAATGGGGTCACACCAGATACTGAAAGCAAAGGTTCACATACTTTTACCACTCACAGGTATGTAATATTGGATCATTTTCCTCAATAAATAAATGACAAAGTATTATATTTTGTCTCATTTGTTTAACTGGGTTCTTGTTTACTTTTTAGAACTGAACACAAAAAAAGCCTTTCGGACCATTTAGTGACACCCACTGAAATGTATGAAATTTTGCGTAATATGCTGAATATATTTTTGCAACCTATGATTTTTTTCTCTGTTCCCAATATTGGTGTCAATTTACTCACCAGAGTCTAATATTCAAGAATGATCAAAAACATGTTGAGATTTGCAAACAACACTGCCCCCTCAGGCCAATCAATCCAAGTGTGGCGGACCTTGATTAACCCTGAACAACTGTAAAGTGAAAGTGACAGTGACAGTGAAAGTGACATGTGAAGGCCAATGTATGGTAACCCATACTTGGAATTTGTCCTCTGCAAGTTCTGTCCCAACTTCTTAACCACTGAGCTACCACCGCCCTACTACCTGTAACTGTTGACTGGTTGTCAGGCCAATGTTATGAGTAGGAGTGCAAAGTTTGTGGTATGGATGTTGACAGGGAGGCAGAGTTAAGTTAAAATAGCTGTTTCTCAGGTCCCTGGATATGGAGGTGATGAGGAAATTGAGTGATTCCACAGTGGAAGCCACAGAGCCATTTGTTTCTGAGGGGGGTGGCATGGGGTGGTGGGGTTGCGTCTGAAATCTATCATTTACATTTACATTTATGGCATTTGGCAGACGCCCTTATCCAGAGCGACTTACAGAAGTGCTTTGAAGTCTATCAATAAATACATCCTGATACTGATTCACTAGGTCATGGTCTAAGAGTAATATCAGTCTAACTCTATTGGAGAGGAAATATTTTAAGAAAAACACACAGACAATACAATTTTTAAAAAATAAAGTACTAATTTAAGTACTCCATGAAGATATAGGTCTTATTTTGTAACTGAAGACAGCCAGTGACTCAGCTGTTCAGACATCTAGGGGAAGTTCATTCCACCACCTAGGTACCAGGACAGAGAAGAGCCTTGATGTATGCTTTCCTTGTACCCTGAGAGATGGTGAGACTAGTTGAGCAGTACTAGAGGATCGGAGGGAGCGATGTGCAGAGTATGCTTTAAGGTAGATGGGTGCTGGTCCTTTTTTTTAGCTTTGTCGGCAAACACCAGTGTTTTAAATCTGATGTGGGCAGCTACAGAAAGCCAGTGAAGGGAGCGTAGCAATGGGGTGGTATGGGAGAACATAGGAAGGTTGAGAACAAGTCATGCACCTGCATTCTGGATCAGTTTCAGACGTTGAATGGCATGCAGAGGCAGACCTGCCAGAAGCGAGTTGCAGTAGTCTAGTCTCAAAATGACAAGCGCCCGAGTGGCTTGTGTGGATAGAAATGGATAAATCCTTCTGAATTTGTAAAGGAGAAATTGGCATGAGCATGTCAGTTTACCAGTGTGAGTGACAAGGGACCGTTGTCTATGGCTACCCCAAGGTTGCGTGCAGTGACATAAGATTAGCTGTCCAGGGAAATCACAAGATCCTGACATGGGAATGAATCACCCGGGATGAACAGCATTCAGTTTTGCTGGGATTAAGTTCTCTTCATTCTGAGCTAATCAAAATGACCATAGCTGATCACAGTTGAAAGTCAGATGGCTTTGTGTGCCACTGAGAAGGTGATTAGCTACACCTGATTGAGTTTACAAGTCATTTTTAGGAGGGGGGGTGATCCTTTTTCCAATTCAGTGATTCTGGTTTTTAATTTAAAAAAAAAATTCTGACATGTTGGTGTTATATCTTTCACTTGGATGTTATAAGTTGCACTGAGTAAATACACCTGGATAAGACAAAAACTGTGTCCGTCTTCATTTCAGGCTGAAAAGCAACAAAATGTAATTATTTTAAAGGGGGGTGATTCTTTTCTATACCCACTGTAGATGCAGAATCCTCCTCCCTTGCTGCATGTCTCTGTGCAGCTGAAAGTTAGGTAGATGCAGCACGCGGTCTGGGGTTAGGTCAGGAAACAAGGTTAATGGTAAGCAGAGGGTAGAGGAGGTCCTTGTTGGTTTTATTGATGAGTAGTTCTTATATTTTTGTGGCGAAGGTAGAGGAAAAAAGATGGGAGAGCATCTAAGGCGCAGCAGCGTGTCTGCCTGTCCTTTATGTCCTCGTCAGGTTAAGCAGAAACCAAATACTCTGATGGTTCTCCGATGTCATGTATTGCTTTTGAAATCTGCAGTGTAATATGGCAGACATTGATGTCCAGTCATATCTCTACAGTCCTTCATTGTATTGACACAAAATTTCAAAGTTATGTTGAATACCATGTTCTGAGGGAGGACAAAGCATTGGTGTAATTTTACTCCAAGGTGGTGCCATATTATTATTATTATTATTATTATTATACATCCACATAGGAGTCTATTGCTGCCAATAGAATGATTCATATGCTTTTTATGAAATTTGGTCCAATGATGGAGGACAGTCTCAGACTCCGATTCAAGCAGAGTTCAACGGGGACATCATGAGGTCAGTTTCTGCCATAGTAGATTTTATGCCATTTTTGATTTATTTATTTTTTTTAACATTTTGATTTGTCTCCTACAAAGTTTGTCACCAAATTTGAATCACAGCATCATGAGACTATCCTGTGAAAAGCTGTTTCTTCGATTTTTGATAAATGGTCCTCCATGGATGGGTCCTCCATAAATTGGGATTGATTTTGTCCAAATTCACCTATAGGTGGCATTATAATTTACAAATGTTTTAAATTGTTCATAACGTTTGAACTGCTCAACATCAAATCAGATTCTTGTGAATGTTCTTTCCTTTTAACACAATTAGCACTGCTTAACTCTATGGTATATAGTTATGGAAGAGAAATGATTTATAATCACACTATCCAGTGTCACCCAGATGAGGATGGGGTCCATTTTGAGTCTGGTTCCTCTCATGGTTTCTTCCTCATGTTGTCTGAGAGTTTTTTTCTTGACATTGTTACCTCTGCCTTTCTCATTAGAGATAAATTTAAAATTATAAATTCATATTGAGCTTTCTTTAAAACTGCTTTATGACTATGTCCATTGTTAAGAGCTGTATAAATAAAATTGAATTGAATTTGATTTGATTCCCTTGAAGTATTGCTGATCTAATGAATTTGTGATTTGTCAGATAGGAAGTCTGCTATTTTGAATTTTAAGAAGAAAATGGTTTTTCAGTCCTCCTGCATATTTCAGTAACCATGAAATTTGGACGACAGCATCAGGAGACCAACCTAAACAAAATTTGTTTCTCAGATATACTGGATATACTTTTGACATACTGAATGGGCATATCTCAGCTGTGTGACATAATTGACCAAAATGCAATTCAATTCAATAAAATTTTATTTGTATAGCACTTTTAACAATGGACACCACACAACGCAGCTTTACAGAAATATATAAATTCAGGATATACATTTTAAATTTATAAATTTATCCCTAATGAGTAAGCCAGAGGCAACAGTGGCAAGTAAAAACTCCCTGAGACAATACGAGGAAGAACCTGTGAGAGGAACCAGACTCAAAATGGACCCCATCCTCATCTGGGTGACACTGGATAGTGCAATTATAAATAATTCCCTTCTATAACTGTGAACTACATAGTCAAAAGTGCAGTTGTGTAACCAGGAAATTCATTATACTTTTAACATGAAGTCTATTTTGTTGACATTATCAGTTGTTCACTGATGGAGAATTGAGTGCAAAACTGTTTGTGGCAATTGCAGTCCTAAAGCTATTTGCATAGTATATAACATATAGTCAGAGGTGGACAAAGTACACAACTCCATTACTTGAGTGAAAGTACAGATACTACTGGTCAAATATTACTCCATTACAAGTGAAAGTTGTAAAGACAGATTTTTACTTAAGTAAAAGTACAGAAGTATTTCCTTTTAAAAGTATCAGGAGTAAATTTCCCTTTTTATGTCAACGCATTGTTTTATTATTGTTACATTGTTGTATGTAATATTTACAATACCTTATGCCTCTGAAGCAAATTACTGAATACACTGATTATCTTGTAGTATCTGTGGAATAAAGAGCTTTTAGAATGTTTTTGAACAGCCAATATCTGGCTCAGCGGCAGCACCAACACAGATTTTAATGTTCCGGTGTGATTTTTGTCAAAGGTTTAATAGACAGGCGAATTGTTATCATTTAGGAAAGAGATCGTGTGGGTGCGAATCGAGATCGCGATATTTTTCTGATTAATCGTCCAGCTCTACACATAACTATAGTAAGTATGCAAGGTAACAAAAACAAATAAAAAAAATATATAAAAATTACAAGATATTAACTTATTTAACTCTTAAACTCATTTACATTTGAATTCACACTTTTGCATGCTATCTAACGTCAATGTCGAACCTTACCTATGCGTAAGTGGTGTTTCCACAAGGCTGCGAGTTTTTGAAGGCTATGATAAAGATTGTTTTTGTTTTAAATGTTTGCTTTGTCTGCCTTGGTATTGCCTTGCAATGTTTGGTTGGTAGGTAAATATTCATTGCGTGCAGAGTGCAAGCAGGGACTCTGGCAAGACTAGCTATGACAGCGTAACTAAAAAGGAGAGCCAGAAGGTAACACAGACATGAGGGCACCCTGGGACATAAGTTGGCCAGCCACTCCACCATCAACAAACCTGAGTGTGAGAGTGGGGAAAAAACTATTCACAAAAGGCTTGACTATACAAATATTTTTTCAACCTAGACAGTCTCAAACATTGAGACTGTATCTGAGTCCTGAACACTAATTGGATAAGATAATGATCTGAGATACCCCTGTGGGGACCCAGGGTAGAATAGGTCCCTAGCACCCCCTTGCTGATCGTAAGAGGTGACAAATGGGGCGACCTCTTTGCCGTAAGTTGCAACTCGTTTCTGGGGAGGACGAGAACCTGGTATTTGAGGAATGTGTATGCTGCAGCTAACTCAGATCCAACACTCGGATCCACCCCTGTATCCTTAGTGCCTACCCGGTGGATAACCACGGCTCTGTGTTGGGCTTCGAGGTGGGTGGGGAGCAGGAGTGATGAAATTTAAAAATACAAACATGGCTAATAAAAAAACCCAAAACGACAGATGATAGAACAAACATTGGAGGATGATTCAGACATTGGATGTATTTACCCTCAAAAGAGTGAAAATTGGCAGAGATTTATTCAGCTAGAATCACAAACAACAGACATGCCTCTTACAAAACTGTCTCCATTTGCAATACAGAAAGGCATTACAGGCATAGCAGGAACAGTTAAAGATGTTAAAAAGCAAAGATCCGGACAAATACTAGTAGAATGCTCCAAAAAAGCCATGCCGAAAACATCATACGGGCAAATATGCTGGCAAATGTACCAATAAAGGCATTTTATCACCCATCATTGAACAGCAGCAAAGGAGTTATATGCACTAGAGAGCTACATGACATGCATGAAACTGAAATAGCATCAGAATTAACTCAACAAGGTGTAACAAATGTCAAGAGGATCACAATCAAAAGAGAAGAACAGATAATTAAGACAGGCACATACATTATGACTTTTAATAAACCCCAACTCCCAGAGAGGATTCAGATTGGATATATGAGTGTACCGGTCAATATTTTTATTCCAAACCCATTGAGATGCTACAACTGTCAGAAATTTGTCTACAGCTCTGCTTTCTGTAAAAGAAAAGCAATCTGCTGCAACTAGGGAGAAGAACGACATGAACCAGGATGTTCAAAACCATCAAAATGCAGCAACAGCTAATCACCCAGCTTCAACAAAAGAATGTCCAATTTTCTATAAAAGAAAAAGGAATTCAAAGATTAAGTTGTGTTGAAAGGATCAGCTATGTTGAAGCACGTAGAATGGTTGAGGAGTGCCCATCCTTTAATCTGAGGAAAACATATACTTCTATGGTGAAACCAACCATGAGCACCACTGACTGTTACGCTGATTTGACCTGGGTGAATAGTGAGAAACCACAAAATGTCAGTAACAGAGTTCTGCTTTAATCAAAAAGAATAATCAAGGTCAAATAATGACTAATCAAATCCAAACTGACGAAAAACCATCAAATGAGCTCAACCAGTCCTTAAGAGAGAAAAATATAAAACAAAGTACAAAAACACAATCAGCAAAATCGATTCAAGAAAGGAAAACTCAAAAGGCTGAATGCTCAACGAACAACAATTTTGAAATGACAGAGACTAGTTCCCGAAGTCGAAGCTGGTCTCGAAAATGCAAAGGTAAAGGGCAGATACTTGTCTTACCTACCTCAAAATGAGGAATCGTGTAATTCAGTGGAATTGTCTAGGATTTAAGGCAAAATTTTCAGAGCTGCAGCAACTAGCAGCCATTTTGAAGCCCATTGCCTTCTGCCTCCAGGAATCCCATCTAACAATAAATAGTCAACTGATATTGAAAAAGTACAACATTTATAACACTTTTGGTCAAAATATACAACGTCCATCTGGTGGATCAGCCATATTAGTAAGACACGACGTAATCCATAGCCACATACCAATACATACAAACCTGCAAGCGGTGGCTGTGCGTCTAACTTCTCACAAAACCATAACTATGTGCTCTATTTATATACCCCCGATACCTCGGTGACAATACAAGAACTGAACAAAATGGTGGAACAGTTACCATCACCATACATATTAATGGGTGATTTTAATAGCCACAGCACATTATGGGGAGGAAAACATACAAACACCAAAGGCAGAAGAATGGAAGAATTCATATATGACTTGTGCTTATTAAATGATGGTTCAAACACATATCTGCATCCAGGATATGGAACATGGCTATTGATGTAACCTTGTGTGGACCTGAAATAGTAATAGATTTTTCATGGCAAGTATGGAAGGATCTCTGTGGGAATGATCATTATCCACTGATTATAACATCTAATGTAGAAGACATTCAAAAAGACAATTCAAGATGGCAATTGAAAAAAGGTAACTGGTATATTTTTCAAAAACTCTGCTATGAGAAGTTCAGCATAGACTTGCAAGAAGGTCTGATAAAGAAATTCACTGACATACTGATTGAAATAGCAGAAGAATCTGTGCCAAAAACCAACAAAATCATGCCATCAGAGAAACCCATGGTTCAGTGAAGACTATAAAAAGCCTATTGCTGATTGGAAGACGGCAGAAAGAACCTTTAATAAACATCCAACAACAGAAAACCTCATCAGACTGAAAATATGTAGAGCACAAGCACGAAGAGTCATAAATGAAACAAAAAGGCAGAGCTGGAAAAAATATGCATCAACCTTAACATCACAGACACCAACAAAGAAAGTATGGGATATGATACGAAAGATGAAAAACAAGGAAGATGCACTACAAATACAAAATATAATATTAACAATGAAACAGGATACTGCTAACAAATTTGCGGAGACATTTGAGAGAAATTCATCATTAGAAAATTATCTCCCCAGATTTAAGGAAATACAAATAAAACAGGAACAGAAAAAAATTTATTTCTCCTCGAATAACACTGAACCATTTAATCAGCCTTTCACAATGGAGGAACTTCTGAAAGCCATCAAAAACCCCAATGACACTGCAGTTGGACCTGATACCATTCACTATCAGTTTTTGAAACATTGTTTCAAAAATTGTTTTACCCCAAAAATTGTTTTACCCCAATATGTATTATTGATTCTACTGGACATTTTCAATTGCATTTGGAAATCAGGAGAAATACCAGCTTACCAGAAAGAAGCAACTGTTATACCAATACCTAAACCAGGAAAAGACCATACTGACCCAAATTATTATCGCCAATAGCCCTAACAAGCTGTCTATGCAAAACCATGGAATGAATCGACTGATGTGGATTTTGGAAAGAGACCAAAAGATCAGTAAATATCAATGTGGATTTAGACAAGGGAAAAGTACTCTTGATCATCTGATAAGACTAGAATCTTTTGTATGAGATGGTTTTATTAAAAAAGAACATGTAGTAGCGGTATTTTTTTGATTAAGGAAAAGCTTATGATACCACGTGGAGGCGTGGCATCTTAAAAGATTTGTACGATATGGGTTTTTGGGGATATTTACCCATTTTTATCTCCAATTTTTTATCCAATAGAGTTTTTCGTGTTTGAGTAAGAAACGTGTTATCTGAGTTGCATGTATAAGAATCAGGAGTGCCCCAAGGAAGTATGCTTTCAGTAACCCTCTTTAGTATTAAAATTAATGGCATTGTAAGTTATGGGGTTATGGGGTCTAATATATTCCATAGCCTATGTGTAGATGATGTGTGTATTTGCTATAAAGGCAAAACTATTAACATAATTGAGAGACAAATACGAATATGTATAAATAAAATGTATGACTGGTCAGTACAAAACAGGTTTAAATTTTCCAAATCAAAAACTGTATGTATGCATTTTTGTCTTTTGCGATCTATGCATTTGAGGCAGAACTTTTTTTGGAAAGAGAACCTATAAAAGTCATAAAAGAGACAAAGTTCCTAGGACTTAATTTTGAAAATAAACTGTCCTTTATTCCTCATATAAAAATGCTGTGAAACATATGTTTCAAAGCAATGGATATTATAAAAGTACTAGCAAGTATTAAATGGAGTGCAGACTGTGAAGTACTTGAGACTCTATAGGACACTTGTTCGTTCAAAAATGGACTATGGGAGCATAGTTTATGCATCTGCCAGGAAGTCATACATTAAAATGCTGGAGACAGTGCATCATACAGGATTGAGACTTGCTCTAGGAGCATTTAAGACCTCCCCAATTCAAAGCTTGTATACAGAAGCAAGAGAACCATCACTATATAACAGAAGGCTGAAACTGGCTCAACTATGCAGTTAAGCTAAAAGCTAACGAAAGTAACCCAGCATATTCTTCAGTCTTTCATCCTCAACATTCACACCTGTACGAAGCCAAACCTAGATATATCACACCTTTCGGAATTCACACAAAACCTCACTTGAAGAACATGGACATTAATTTGGATATCCTACCATCAACACACATGTGCCCTATATCACCCTGAGATAATAAAAAAACAACTATCATGATGAACCTGGCTCAGTATAAGAAAAAGATATTTCATCCAAATGTCTAGCAGGAGAGATTTCTGGACATAAGATGCAGCTTACCATCCCATGTACCAGTTTACACAAATGGATCAAAGTCAGACAGTCATGTATCTGCAGCAGTAGTGATTGGTCCAAAACGTTTTGGAAAGTGTATCCCTGGACAACGTTCAGTTTTCACAGCTGAAGCTTGTGCATTACTCCTATCTCTAGAACAAAAAGAAAAGGAACAACACCACCACTTCTTAATTTGCACAGACTCTAAATCCTGCCTGCAAGCACTTGAGTCTCTGAAAACTGAACATCCTACAATTTGGAAAGGTGGACAAGATTTTAACATTGTTTTTTGTTGGACAACGGTCCATATGGGATTGGCTGGCAATGTACAGGCAGATAAAGCGGCTAGGGAACCACTTCAGTTGGAAATGACAGAATGTAATATACCAGCATCTGATGTTAAACCCATATTGAATCTGTACATTTACAGTAAATAGCAAATGGAATGGAATAAATGCATATATAACAAACTATGAGGTGAATCCAATATTAAATCAAGGAGTTAATTATCATTATCATTTTGAAAATAGATATGACCAAGTCATATATATACAAGAGACTAAGGGACTCCAAAATGTTCTGTCTAAATTCACCTGTAGGTGGCTCTATAATTCACATTTTTAAAACTATTCATAACTTTTGAACTGTTCAACATCAAAATTCTTGTTTCTCTTGATTCCCTTTCAGACACAGTATATCAGCCATTTTGAATTTAACAAAAATGCATTTTTTTTTCCTCATACAAACTTAGTCCAATCATCACAAAATTTGGATCCGACTATTGTGAGATTAGTCAAAAAAAACATTTTTCAGATTTTGAAAATGCATGACATTTCATCCATAACCTGCAAACAAATTTGATGTCTTAAGTCACGAAACATTAAGTGACTCATATCTCAGCAACACTTTTTTTTATTGACAATCAAACTTCTCACATATATTTAGCAACATAATCAACATAATCTAAAGTCAAGAGACAAGACACTTGGGAGGGCTGCTGAAAACAAGTGAGACTTGTCCTTCTTAATTGCTACATGCAGGTATATTTCTGACTGGGGGAGGAAACCGGGGGTACCCAGAGGAAACTCCCGAAGCACAAGGAAGAACATGCTAGCTCCGCATACAGGGCGGAGGTGGGGTTTGAACCCCCAGCCCCTGAGTTTCGAGCCAATGTGATAACCACTAAGCCACCTTATTATTATTATTATTATTATTATTATTATTATTATTATTATTATTATTATTAATAATAATAATAATAATAATAATAATAATAATAATAATAATAATAATAATAAAAAAAAAACAATAAACAACATCATCTGATTGTCTATATAGAAATCATCAATGCAATATAACCCATTTTATTCCATGAAAGAAACATTCCATCGATCTGTTATGGTGGAAATAGATGATTGTGATATTAGTGTGTGTTGAGACATTTGGTAATTTACATTTTTTACTAATCAAGTTATGAGTGAATTTCCTAGAAGAAAATTATTTCCAAACAACTTTGCAGGAGATATAATCTTGGTTATACTGGCTTCCTAGATACTGGGAAGCTGTCCATTAGTACCCTTTTGCCAATAAGTGAGAACCCTGGCATTTGCTGCCCAATAATAACACTAGTATAAACAACAAATGGCAGAATAATAGCACATAATCGTTTAAAGAAAGCTAGAGACAAGTAAATGGGGAGATTCTAGAAGAGGTATAAAAAAATCTTTGACCAACTTAATGGCGTTGATGAGACCAATGATTGACAAGGGAAGCAGTCTCCCGGTCTAAATATTTGCCCTCAGTTAATCATCAATCATATCTAGGTAATAATTTATAGGTGTTTGCGTGTTCTTTCAAGTGGTCTTGAACTACTTTGAACAGAAGGGAATTTGGGAAACTAGCACCCAGTTATTTCCGAGAGACATAAATTCGTTTTTGCTCTAGTTGAATGTATATCCTGAGATTTGCCAAATAAGCTGATGTATTTCAATAGTTTGGGCACAGAAATAGTAGGATCAGAGAAGGTTAATCACAGGTCATCAGTAAATAAGTTCACAAAGCTTTCAACATTCCCCAAACAAATGCTTTAGATGAGTGGATGACTTCTGATTCCTACAGCCAATGGTTCCAAAGCAATATCAGAAATAAGTGGAGTGAAGTAATATCAAAAAGAAGCAGTTTGGTGATAATGCTAGCATGACTGTGGAAGGAGATGCTAGTGGAGTAGCACATGGCTTTGAAAGTGAGATTGACTGCCAGGAATTAAATAGAGTTAACACCCCATATACAGTCATTCAGGCTTTTAGGGAGTACAGGGACTGAAATACACAAAAAGTTCAAGAAAGACTGAGCTGTTGGCTACTGTGAATACCATACCTATCTTGTGTGGGGTGCGAACATGGTTTCTCTTAAATTAATCTCATTTGTAGCTCGCAGCGTGCATCCCTTCTCATCCCCACCATCTGTTCTTTGATGTTTTGTAGGTCTACAATCTTGTCCCTGACATCCTTGGACACCTCTTTGGTCTTGGCCATGGTGGAGAGTTTGGAATCTGATTGATTGATTGCTTCTGTGGACAGGTGTCTTTTATACAGGTAACAAGTGGAGATTGCACTCTCTTAAAGGAAGTGCTCCTAATCTCAGCTCGTTACCTGTGTAAAAGACACCTGGGAGCCAGAAATTTTGCTGATTGATAGGGGATCAAATACTTATTTCCCTCATTAAAATGCAAACCAATTTCTAACTTTTTTGAAATGCGTTTTTCTGGATTTTTTTGTTGTTATTTTGTCTCTCACTGTTAAAATACACCTACCATTAAAATTATAGACTGAACATTTCTTTGTCAGTGGACAAACGTACAAAATCAGCAGGGGATCAAATACTTTTTTCCCCCACAGTATATCGTTGGCTATGTGAGATTCTAGAAGCATGTTTACGTGTCTGTAAGTTCAGGGACAGGGACTGGGACCTTTCACGTGCCTCCTCAGAACACAGCCCTCTTAGTGTTCTGGGACCTGCAGATTTACACTGCAGAAAACATTTGTAGAGGTATCACTGAATTTCTGGAGAAGGCATCATAGTCCTTGGCACTAACTTTGACTTTTCTGCAAATAGAGTAGAATTTGTTTAACGCCTTTGGATTTGTGTTCAGTTTTCCTGATTTTGATTTAATTTTATGGATTGCTTGTTTAGCTTACTCTTGTTTAGTTTTTAGACTGTAATTGTCTTGCTAACAGCTTCTGGGGTTTGTCTCCCAGCTCAAACTGTTTCTGCTTTTTTTAAGTTTTAACAAAATGTTTTCCACATGGGTACTAAGAATTGAATTGTATTCATATTTTCACATCTTAGGATCTTATCCTGCTGAGAGAGGGAGGACTCAAATTATGTAATGTGACCTGGGGTAACAATCTTAAATGTTTCCCAAAGAGTAGAATCTGAAACCTCTGCATTGTCGTTCTTCTAAAGGAACTCATCAATTTTCGCAAGCAAACAGTCTTTAAATGTCTGATCTTTTAGTAGAAGTGGATTCAAATGCCAACAGTAATTTTGTTTGGGTAAGATGTCTTTAATTTAAAGTGTGTCTGGACTGCGATCAGAAATCAAAAGATCATGATATTTATGGCAGGTAATATTAGATATAAGTTCAGGGTAAATAATCACTTCTGGTATAGGACTTATGTATGTGAGAATAAAATAAATAGTATCTGTCTGTGGGATGCTGCAGCCTCCAGATGTCTACCCTATTTGTAGATGTAATCACGTTATTTAGCGTTTGAACCGAGGAAATGGCTGGAGGCTTCTTTTGAGAAAGTCTACCCATGTATGGGTAAGTAACAGTTAAAATCACTCCCTATTATAATGTTTGTATTGTCATTATCTGGAATTAAATCAAATACTTGATGCAGAAATAAATCAGGATTGTCAATGTTCAGGCTGTATATATTAATTATAGATATAGGAAGGGAGTTGATGTGTCCTGATATATCTACTTAATTGGTCTTTTTTCATAAAATCAAGGTGAATGGGCATGGGCGTAGAATCCGCGGGGGATGTCCCCCGCACTTTCTCACTGGCCATGGGCCAATTTGTGTATCTTTGATTTCTATACGTGTATGTGTCTAAGTCTTTATGTGACCTGACGTTGCCATGAAAATTGGTCACTCACATCACATGTCACGCCCATGCTCACACCCGCGCTGAGTGCTCAGAGGTCGCGATGAGCTCAAATTATTCAAGTTTTGGCAGTGAATGGTATCTGAAAAACATGAGATATACAACTGGTTCTGAGTCTGCACTGTTGAGTGGACTTGTATGGGTTTCCTGGAGAAATATTATGTCTACCTTAAGTAACTTTAAGTGGGAGAACACTCTTCTCCTTTAAATAGCATGACCAATCCCTCATACATTCCAAGAAGCTAAAGTGATGCAACCATATTGTTGTCAATGTTTGTAGACAATAAATAAGTAAATAAATAAGCCATCAATCACGTGGGAAAACCAACATGTCTAGCATTGCATACAAACACAGAATAACAGATAACAACTCCCCTCCAGTCCCACTCCAGTTATGCTCAACTCTACTGCTAAACATTTAGCAATGAAAAGAATATATAAGCACACAACATTTTCAACATTTACAAACCATAAATTAATGCCTTAAAGCAGTAGCCAACACTACGACACATAAGGCCATGGATAATGTCGTACCCAGCTTGTTTCAGCTTACTGTCCACAAACTTCATGGCTTCTCTGGGGCTTGTGAAAATCTTCCACTGCCCGCCATGTTGGATATGCAGGCAAGCAGAGTGCCGTTGTTCCATCAGGTCAGCAGTGTACTCCGGAAAGATGTACACTTTGTGTCCGTTGTATTACTTGTAAGTATTGTAAGTTATACTCTCGCCAGAGCCACAATATCAGTTTATTTTCCTGAAATGTATTCAGGCATTAATTGTGTGAGGCCTTGCTCCCTTGCGTGGTTTGAGTTGCAGAATGTGGTGTGCATGATCAGTGATTAGTGGATTCTGAAACTGTGCTTCGCTCAATAGTTTTGGCATAAGAGCAGCAATGAATTTGGTTGGTCTCCTGGACTATATTAATATTGTTGTGGCAAGACTTAGCCTTCTAAATCATAACTTACAGTCTGAGTGATGTACAGTCCAGTCCATAAGTATTTGGACAGTGACACAATTTTTGTAATTTTGCCTCTGTACATCACCACAGTGGATTTGAGATGAAGCAATATTGCATTATTGCAAAATTGCAAAAATATTGCATTAACCGTTTAGGAATTTCAGCCATTTTCCCTCCATGGCCATTGTCCCTCCATTTTCACAGGATCAAAAGTGATTGGACAATTGACTCATTATTTGATTCCTTGTTATTTCATGACCGATTAAGGACATAAAATGCCTGGAGTTGATTCCAAATATTGAATTTGCATTTGGTGGCTGTTCATGGGAACTCTCAATATGCGGTCAAAATAGGTGCCGATGCAAGTGAAGGAAGCCACCATTAGGCTGAAAAAACAAAACAGATCTTCCAGAGAGATAGCAGAAACTTTAGTAGTGGCCAAATCAACAATTTGGTACATTCTTAGAAGAAGGAAGGAATGCACTGGTGAGCTCAGCAACACCAAAAGACCTGGAAGCCCACAGAAGACAACTAAAGTGGATGATCGCAGAATTCTTTGCTTATTGAAGAAAAACCCCTTCACAACATCTAGCCAAGTCAACTACACTCTGGAGGAGGCAGGCATATCATTGTAAAGTCTACAATCAGACGCCTTCATGAATGTAAATACACTGTCATGAATGTAAATACAGTTTACGTCAGGATGCAAACCACTGGTAACACTCAAGAACAGAAAGGCCAGATTAGAATTTGCTAAAAATAAATAAATAAATAAAAACTCTTTATTTGGGGAAAAAAAGGCATGAGCAGTTCTGATTTAAGAGTAACTTGTACCAGAATTATGGGAAGAGAATAGTATGGAGAAGGAAAGGATGGGCTCATGTTACAAAGCATACTACATCATCTGTCAACCATGTGGAGGAAATGTTATGGCATGGCTGTCAACAGAACTGGTTCACTGGTGTTTATTGATGATGTGACTGCTAATAGAAGTAGCAGGATGAATTCTGAAGTGTATAGAGCTCTACTTTCTGCTCAGATTCACTCAAATGCTGCAAAACTGGTAGACGCTTCACAGTACAGTTGGATAATTTACATTTACATTTACATTTATAGCATTTAGCAGATGACCTTATCCAGAGCGACGTACAAGAATGCTTTAAATTCTCCATTTCTGGTTCATACGATTACAACGAAGTGCACTGAACACAAACCTTTTTTTTTTTTTTTTTTTGAAGAAGAAGAAGAAAACAATCAAATGGTAAGTATTTAAGAAAGAGGTATGTCTTTAGGAGTTTCTTGAAGATAGCCAGCGACTCAGCTGTTCTGACATTGATGGGAAGTTCATTCCACCACCTTGGTGCCAGAACAGAGAAAAGTCGTGAGGCAGATCTACCTTGTATCCTGAGAGAGGGTGGGACCAGTTGAGCAGTGCTTGTTGACCTGAGGGAGTGTGGTGCAGTGCGTGGGGTGATGAGAGCTCTAAGATAAGAGGGTGCTGTTCCACTTTTGGCTTTGTAGGCAAGCATCAATGTTTTGAATCTGATGCGTGCAGCTACTGGAAGCCAGTGAAGGGAGCGCAGCAACGGGGTGGTGTGAGAGAACTTAGGCAGGTTGAAAACAAGTCGTGCAGCTGCATTCTGGATCATCTGTAGAGGACAGGTGGATAATGACCCAAAACATACCACAAAAGCAACCCAAGAGCTTCTTAAGGCAAAGAAATTAAATGTTCTTAAATGTCCGATGACCTCAACCCAATTGAGCATGTTTTTCACTTACTGAAGATAAAAATGATGACAGAGAGATCCACAAACAAGCAGCAACTGAAGGCAGCTACAGTAAAGGCCTGGCAAAGCATCTCAAGGGAGGAAGCTCAGCATTTGATGATGTCCATGGGTTCCAGACCTCAGGCAGTCATTGACTGCAAAAGATTTGCATCCAAGTATTAAAAATAATTCTAATACTTATGAGTATGTTAGTTTGTCCAATTACTTTTGAGCCTGAAAAAATGGAAGGACTTGGAAAAAAAATGGCTATAATTCCTAAATGGTTAATGCAATATTTTTGTTAAACCCCTTTAATTAAAGTCTACAAAGTCTTAAAAGTCTATTGAAAGTCTACACTTCAGTCACATCTTGAATACTTAATTTCAAGTCAATTGTGGTGGTGTACAGAGGCAAAATTATGAAACTTGTGTTACTGTCCAAATACTTATGAACCTGACTATATTTGTTTTCTGCATTTCAGCCAAAACTGCTTCCAGTGAGCTAATTCTAGCTTTGTGATCATGCATTGCCCTTCAGTGGTTTCCATTTTCTCTCACAGGACTTGAAACACTTGTAGAGACTAAACCAAGGACTGCTCAAATTTGTTGAACCTTTCATTGATTCATAGGATCTTATCTGATATCTTCTCCCACTTAAGCATTTTACGTTGCAGCAATTACAGGTGTTGGGTCAACTGCTGTTGATTTTAAGATAAGATAACTTTTGCTGCATACGTTGACACTGAGCACAGGTGTCAAGTGTTGATGTGGCTTACTGTACAGAGAACTTTGTTCTCCTAAGCAGTAAAACATAAATATAGTACAGTGAATACCTGTTAGAAATCACCTACTGACATAAAAAACAAATATATAGTCAGGTTCAAGTATTATTCAACCCCCACTGCAAATTTACAAAATTTACAGATTTTCAACTGTTTGCAATGAACAAATCAAACAAAAGCAATTGAAATAATTCAACACAATGAATACTTCAAGTGGTTTCCCCAAATTCAACTGAACATGCAACTTATAATGACTTCTCAAGTCTCAAAATTATTCAACCCCCTGAATAGAATTCCTCACAACAGCACACTATATGCAAAACAGGTGTTGTCTCAAGCACACCTGATGCAACTAATCAAGGGCTTCATTAGTTGCACCAGGTGTGCTGTAGCTGGAACACATGAAATACCTGAACTGGCTAGGGGCAGAAAATACATGAAATACCAGGACGGGGCAGAAAAAGGAAGCTATCAATGGCTGTAACTAGATTTCTGAGAAGGTAGCTTGTGAAAAACTCTTGAGTGCCTGCAAAAGACCTGCAGCGAAAGACTGGAGGACTGGAGACTTGGTGGCAACAGTCACTGAGGTTTCAGTGAGCACAATATGGTGCGTACCAAAGTGAGACAGTGCCATGCCAGAACTCCAAGACGTACACCACTACTGACCAAAAAGCACAAGAAAAGTTGGCTCAAATTCATATAAATAAGCCACAGAAGTTTTCAGGATTCTGTTCTGTGGAGCAATGAAACAAAACTGGAACTTTTCGGCACAATGGATCAGCGGTATGTCTGGAGAAAGAAGAATGAAGAACACTCTGTCCACAGTCAAGCATGGTGGTGGCTCGGTGATGCTCTGGGGCTGCTTTGCATCCTCTGGCACTGGAAACCTGCAGTGGAACTGTGTGGAAGGCAAGATGGATTAATTGAAATATCAGGATGTGTAGCATCCCTCTGGATGATGCTACGGTAGCCATAGTGTACCAGAACGCCCACCACACACCAGCTATTACTGAACTGGAGGCCATTGCTCATGAGGAATGGGCTAAGATTCCTCAGGAATGCTGCCAGAAGCTGGTGTCTGGCTATGTATCACATTTGCAGCAGGTCATAACAGCAAAAGGGTGCTCTACTAAGTACTAAATATGCTTGCCATGAAAGGGTTGAATAATTTTGAGACTGGAGAAGTCATTATAAGTTGCATTTTCAGTTGAATTTGGGGAAACTACTTGAAGCATTCGTTGTGTTGAACTATTTCAATTGCTTTTGTTTGATTTGTTCATTGCAAACAGCTGAAAGTCTGTGTAGTTTGTAAACCTGTAGTAAACCTGATTTGCAATGGGTTTCAATAATTTTGATTGCAAATGTATGTGTGCGCATATATATATATATATATATATATATATATATATATATATATATATATATATATATATATATATATATATATGCGCACACATACATACATACATATATATGTATATAAATCTTCTCTTTTTAAGTGTATCGGGATTTTTTATATAAGCCACCCAGCTAACAGAAATCAGTTAAATGGCTCATGTGTCTCTGTGTATCTCCCTCTTCTCTTCAGAGGTTCTGAAAGCCAGCAGTGTTGCAGATCCTGTTCTCCTGCAGCAGAAAGTGGAGGAAGTGAAAGAGAAACAGTGCAGCTCTGAGTACTGTGATCAGCTACTCCAGTACATACAGTCCCTCTGATGCACACCCACAAAGTATAGTCCTACATACAGCTTCTATCTTTTTAATATTTGATGGATCAGAATGAAGTTTCATTATAAGGTCATATGTTGCTTTTCTGATAATTCTTTATCTAAGGAGATCTGTAACAAAGTTTTTAAAATGTATTAATGGTCAGTCACGGTTTGCTGTATCAGCTTGTTGTAATTACTACAGGAGGTAGATGAAAGTAATATGATTATCAGTAGTATTGATATAATGTTTTTTTTCTGTTTTTATTTTGGTATGTGTTATCGCTGTATTTGAATTAAAGGCAAACATATGAGAAATTGTACACCATTAATGAATTAATTCAACATCAAATAGACTGAGTGTCACACAATAGACAACACAGTGTATGCAGAACATTTATATGCTGGGAATGTTGGAACAATATTGTAATGTTGTAGTTTAAAAATTACATTCACATATGACAAACTACATTCATCTAACCCTAACCCTAACCCTAGGAAGAAATTACTTACAAAGTGTAGCGAATCTAGCTCAAATGGGTGAAATATATCTATATCTCTAATCAAAGCGTGTTCTGATTAGTTATGGATATAAATTGACCATGACAGGGAATGTTATATTAATTACTGACTTACTGTAGTCTAGCTTTAGAATTAAATGCGAAGCAGCTTGATCTGTTTGTCCACCAAACTTACCAGGGCAGTCTTCGTATTACTCTAAAAGAATAAATTATTCTTCTGGCCACGAAGTATAGTTTATTCTAAGTTAAAAGCGCGTAGCGAAGAGCAACGTTAAAAGTGAACCTTGCCATGAGTAAAAACAGACGATCCAGCGTGATAACCATGGATTTTAATAACTACGTAAAAACTACTGATATACACAACTAGGTATAAACAAATAATACATATATACAGGGTAAGTGAAAGAAACAAAAGGAAAAATGATGAAAATAACAGAATGGCAGAACACACAACAGTTTAACCTCGAGAATCAGCAATGAATTGAATTCACCTTCAACAGGGGCACTGGCTTAAAAGGACACCTCTATAGATCAATTAGAATTTATACTTGCATTAGTTTTATGCCGTTCACGAGGGTCCTTGGTTCGTAGATTTAGCGAGGAGTTTGCTGAATCTTCCGCGTCGGTAGAGTCGGGGTAAACGGAGTTGGGTCTCACCAAAGTAGAAAGAAGAAAGAAAGCGGTAATTGCCACGCAGTTAACCGAGGCAAAGGAGAGTCCGGAGGAGTACCGGAAAAAGAAGGCAGAAGAGAGCAAGTCCGCGAGAGAGAGGGAGAAAAGTGAAGCCAAAAGGTGAAGTTAAAGATGAAGTCAAAAGATAAAGAGAAAAAAAAAAAGAAGAGGAACGCGTGTCGCTGTCTTTTATGGATAATGCCAACGTACACGCCTCTCTGAGCTGCTGGCGAATCCAGAGAGAGGAGGAAGTTCTGGGGGGAGAACTTTCTTTGTCTGTTCCAGAGCGGGTCGCATGTCAAGGCGGGGTTTGTATTAAGTTTGGATTAGAATGAAATGTGGAAAAGTATAGAATGATACATCCCATCGTCCTATAGTATGCATCATTAATTGGCATATTACAAAACAATGATTTTGATACTAAACTCAAAGAGGTTCTGATACCTTGGACAGTGAAGGATCATTAGACATGGTTACAGACAACTTAAAATTAGATTCTCGCTCAAACTATCTAAAATTACTATAGTTAGGTTATCTAAACACACAACATGCATATATGAATACATTATAACTATCCTAGACATATGATTACGTTACATTCAAGAGACATTTTCACTGTGTGTGTGTGAGTGTGTGTATGTCCAGAAGAGGGGGCTGGTGTACTTCTAATGTCCTACCGGTCTTTGGTCACCTCAGGGTGACCTTTAGGGAGGACGTTTTCCTTCCAGCCTTTTCGGCTCCAATGCTAATCCATGTGGTCGTAAACAGAGATTAGATCAGAGATTTACAGGCCCTCGGTCGGAGTTTTAGTTGACCCCTGCTGATGAACCTAATTGGGAAGTTTTCCAGACGTTCACACCCGTTAGGTTCATGAAAGCTTCTCTATTGTGGGTGTAAGTTCTGTGTGTGTGTGTGTGTGTGTGTGTGTGTGTGTGTGTGTGTGTGTGTGTGTCTGAAAAGGGGGGGGGTCGTGCAAAAGGCTCCCCCCTTTTGCATTCCGAGGGCATCTGGCAGCAGAAGGCCTCTCGGGGTTACTCTCGGCCACCTGAGTGGTGAAACTTTTTATGTTAAGTCCAGGTTAATTCAGAAATCAGTTTGGATACCATCAGACGTTACAAAAGGTAGCCTTTGTACTAACAAGTGCACAAGGGTTAAACACTAAGAGTTAAAGCATTCCAGGTCACATCAGAGAAACAAAGAACATAGGTCCTCTGTGTATTCTATAAAGTTCAAACAACCATAGCTGCATTAATAAAATCATATTTGCTCTGTCCTACTCCTATAAGGTCACATTTATAATGTAGATCTACACAAGACATGTACTTTATGAACAGGAAATTCTGTAATTTATAGTGATAAGTGCCAGTTATTGCAAATACATCTGGGACCATTTCCTTTAAAATTATTTACCTTCTCTGCTTTACAAACTTTTTTTTACAAGCTCTCATTTTACAGTCTGTCATTGAGGTGACAGAGCTGGTACAGAAAACCATCATTAGCTCACTATAACCAAAGCAGCTCATACATCCAGCTTGTATCTCAGCATCAGGTAAGCAATGAAATGACTGTTGCTGAATGACTGTAACCCTTCTGGCAGTGCATATGCACCTTCCCTACAAATAAACAGACCTTTATTTTGCATCTCTAGGAGCCTTATGAGGACATGCATAGCTAATATTAATATATTATTAATATTGATTGTTACACTGAGACTTTACCTCTGTCTCCTTTGTATGCCAAGGCATGTGCTATGAAGTCTGAACTCTCTTCAAAGTATATGCTGAGATTAAATTAGTCCATGTCATTGTCTGGTATTTCATCATAGATAATATGCCCACATAATATAATGCACCTGTCTTCACATGCATGTATGAGTCACCTTCTGCAAAATTAAAAATGTGGGTCACTCGGTTGTTGCAAGAGTTTCACATTTGTGGCCACAGAGACCTGTAATACAGTGGATAAAAGAAGTAATAGTACTCTGTTATGTGACTAGCTTTTTTTTTGTTAAGTTCATATATGAACATATAATTGGTCATTTCAGCCAAAAGTAAAGTGCCCTTAGTAAGTACAACTGAAGGTATGTCATCTGTGTATATGATATAACTGGTGTACCACTGTTGGCATCAAAGCACTCACAACTGTATTAGACCACCAAGGGACTTCACTTAACTTAGCCATTTAAACTCGATCGGATTGAGATCTGGGGAATTTGGAGGCCAAGTCAACACCTTGAACTCTTTGTCGTGTTCCTCGAACCATTCCTGAACAATTAGTCATTCACTTTCACCAGACATTCTGTGTGTCTGGCAGGTCAATCTTTGACAGTGTATATTATATTTATACATTTTGGACGTCTCCAGGCTATGGGCCTTGAAGACCGGTCTTATATTTATGGAGCAGGAAAGGCTTTTGACCGGGTTGAACACGAATATTTGTGCAGGGCATTAGAGAATTTCAGATTCAACTCAGTTTTCATAGCCATGATCAAGGTTTTGTATTGTGACATTGAGAATTTACAGAAGTTAACAGTGCTTTATGTACACCTTAGTGTATAGGTGTATCAGGCCGGGCTGCTCTCTGTCCAGCATACTATACACCCTAGCCGTAGAACCTTTACTATGCAAATTAAGAAGCAAAATACCTGGCCTATCAATGCAAACCTGTAGTACCCCTTGTCAGCATATGCAGATGATGTTGTGGTCCTGGTGAACGGTGATGGTGACATTAATGTTTTAAATGCTATTATAAATTATTTTAACAATTTATCATCTGCTAAAGTTAATTGGAACAAAAGTGAAGCCATTTTAGTTTGGACAGGTGGGAAACTGAACCTTACAGATAACCTATCATGGAAAACTGGAGATTTTAAATATCTTTAAATATTGAGTGTACCTGGGGGGCAGTAACCATGTGAAAAAGGACTGGGAAGAAACAGCTGAGGTTTAAATAAATGGGAATAGATTGTTGCCATATACATTGTTGCCAAAAATGCCATATAGAGAAAGAGCTTTGGTAATAAACAATATAGCAGCATCAGAGCTGTAATGCCTCAGCACAAGCAGCATAATATAATTCACACAATTATATCCAGAAGAAATAAAACAATGGGCCTTCTCAGCCAGAGAACCCACAAGAAACTCTGGACCAAAATGTCTCCACTCAGGGAGCCATAAAACAAGGAATCCACCCCAGACACCCAGGAGCCACTTAAATCCAGCATGTGCATCTGCCTTATCTCAACCAACACGGCAAGCGTTAAAGGCCTCCTTGACCCAGGGCTGAACCCTCTCGACCACAGAAACTGCTCTCAAATGCAGTGATTTAGGCCTTTTTGGGCCAGACCAGTAAGGCCAATAAATTGTGGAAGAAAGGAGAGACCTTTTCGCTCAGTCCCAAAGATTACACATTCCACAATTCCACACAAGGACTCACACACTCCACAATCGGCGCCTACCAGGAGCAATGACTGTGGGAATTAATACATCTTTGAACAACTGCAATCACCTATGTCCTACCATGTGTTGTTCTATTTTCGTCATGTGTATCACCTTTAAGTTGCCACTAATTATTTCATTTAATCATGTATTAGTGTAGTAGCCCTAGGAGGATCATTGTCTTTTAAATATTAGTAATGTACTTTAAGTATAGTCAAACATGTCTTGTTTGGTATGTATGTGTTCACTGAGTGATTTCCTAAATCATAAGAGTAAGGAAATTTGTGTAGATTGTTCTGATATGTACATGCAAGTTTCAGACAAAGTTTAATAATCCACTCATCATTGAAGAGTGCGGAACCATTCATCCACATGGACAAGGGGCTGATTAGCATAATAGGTGGAGAATCTGGCTAACACCCCGCCCAAAGACAATATTGATTGGAGGAAGCACTCTGGGCTGGACTAGCCCAGGAAGTGTTAAAATCCTAAGAACACAAGTTTGAGGTCGTCACTTGCTTCGCTCTCTCTCGTGTCTCTTGCTTCTTGGCACGTTTCGAAGGACGGGGTCGGTGGAGGGTCTCCAGAGCCAATCAACGTCGGGGAGATCAGATCACGTTTACCTCGGCCTTGGGACCCAGCGAGAGCCGCCGCCTGCTTTTCAAACCTCCCGCCTTCATTCCATTCAGCATTCCAATTGGTCTTCCGAGACGCCTCTCACCGACCAGACCGCCGACGACACCACGACGTAACGAGGAAATCCCTTCAACACAGCTAAGGCAAGCGCAACACCCCAGAATCTAGCTAATCTGGTGTCTATAATAAGTTGAGCCCTTCTAAAGGAAGTGAAGATAAATTAATAAGTTGATGGTTCGTTCAGATCATGGTCTGTGAAATAGCATGCAACACTAGAGACTCGGAACTTCATTCACTCTTCATTATCACCCGTTTGTATGCGTGTGTGTGTGTGTGTGTGTGTGTGTGTGCGCGTGTGTGTGCGTGTGTTTTATATATTAGATTAGTTTCTGTGTCATAGAATAGTTCAATAAAGTCTCGTCTGTTCTTAAATACGTGTTCTTTTCGCTTACAAGTGTCTATTGCCTTGAATTGCGATTCTGCTACATGCTCTTAGAATAATGTGCCACTATGTTTAGGATATTATTGCCGGTGGCCACGGAGGTAATATCTAATGCATAATTGATGAATACACTAGTTTCAACTTATCGCTGGACTAATAGTTGATCAGTAATACTAAATTAGTCAAATTTCCCTTTACGAGCTGATCTGTTAATCTCTCTGACATCTTTGGAGGAGAATAAAGATAGCTCAATTTAACAACTAATTTTTACTTACGTAAAATGGTGGAGAATATATCAAATTAACCCAAACAGCTAATTTTCACTACATATTCTGGTAGATAATGCGGGCACGCTTTAAAACTCTTTGTCTCCTTTAAAACGGTGCTTTGAATCCAAGCGTGTGCTTTTCTTTCATTTTTAAAGCTGATTCGCTACAGAGCTATGGCACAAACTGGCCTTCATCAATCTACCTCCAAACCTACCAGTGGAGCTACAGGTCATGCATTGTTTTAAATGTTTCTGTCATCCATTTTATGCACTTCATGCACTGCAGCATTTTTCTTATTTAAATATGTAATTGTATTGTGGGTTTGTTACAATCTATATGTTAATTATACATTCATAGTTTTGTGAACTTTTAGAGAAAAAAAGCAGATTTTATTAATATCTTTTAAACATAAAGTTGCACTTTTGTTTGTCTATACAAACAACATTCTCAGATTCTCAAGTGACTATTGTTGAATAAAGAAATGGTTATTTTGCTAAGTTACTAAGTTTAATATAAAGAAATAAAACTGCTTTAACCACTGCTAAAAGCATGGCCTTTTTTGTTCAAAATGGGACATTTTGCTCTAAGCATTAAAAAATCTTAAGTATCTGATTACAGTAGGTCTTTTGAGTCTGCACAATATACTCATCAACTGAACCAGCAGTTTAAAGTTAACTCAATCTTAGCTACATCTGTTAACCTATATTTCTTATGTATGCCAGTGATTTAGTTCTGGGGTAGTTTTGGCTGAACAAATTATTAGTTAGGCCAGTTTGACCTTTTTATTCAACACAAAATATGCTTTGTGACTATCTGTTGTTAAAAGTGCTATTCTAGTAAATTTAAACTGAACTAAACAACAGTGTAGCTTGTTCAGCTAAGAAATTGTAACTTCAAGACTTGACTACTGTACTATTCTATTGTGTCTGTAAATAAGCTACAGCTGGTCCAGAATGTGGCTTCCAGAGTACTTACCAAAGCCAGGAAGTCCTCACTCATCCTATCCATGCTACATTGGCTTCCTATAAAATTGCATATTGTCTACAAATTACTATTACAGATATATAAATCCTTGCATGGCTTAGCTCCACAGTATCTGTCTGACTTACTTGTTGAGTACTGTATAACACACTAGTTACAGTCATGTGGATCTAGTTTTCATTCTATTCAAAGAATTAAGAAAAACTCAGCAGGTGGTCAAGATTTCACATTCAGAGCACCATTTTTATGAATCAACTTCCTGAATCTTTATTTTAGGAATTATTTTATAATAATATATAATAATTTAAATTTTCTATTACTTGTTTGATCTATATGATTTTATTGTTTAAGCATGTTGTACCTTATTTTTTATTATCTTAAATTACTTTAATTCATTTGTATGTGGTTTTCTTGCCTTGCTACTCTGTTAAACTGCTTTGAGGCTGTTTTAATTGTGAAAGACACTATAAAATGAAATTCATATACACATATTACACACACACCCCTAGATCAAAATATGTACAAGACTTGCGTATTAAAATGTTATTTACTTATAATTATATTTCTGTGATTTATCAAATGATAAACAACATACCAGAATGTACAATCATAATAAAACAGTCCAATCTTGCTCCTGTGAGCAAAACACTACAGTGTAGTTTGACAATTTATGTATGGTATTTCAAGGGTTTTTAAAAAATATATGTAGCTTTTACTACTTGAGATAGATAGATAGATAGACGGATGGATGGATGGAGTTTTACTATTTGAATTGCCAGGTTATTATAGGAATTTGTAAACTAATTCCTTAATCTTACATAAATAAACAAAACTCTTATTTATTATGCTTGCAAAGATACCATAACATTTGTCTTCTCTTAAGCAGGTGTGATGAATACTAGGCGGATTGAGTAGCAAGTGTCCACAATATAAACAATGAGGTTGACACAGGACATAAAGGACACTACCAATAGTTTGTCCCAGGAACAGTGACTGCAGTCTGCTGGTCTTGGATTATCTTGGAAATTGTAAAGAGGCCATATAACTACTGCTGTCATGTACATCATAACAGCAAGCACATTGTAACCAGTAAGGACTTTGTCAAAAGGAAAGGGGCACAAAGCCAGCAGCCTGCAGATAGTGAGGATGATAATGAGGAGAGCAAAAATGAAACAAAGTGAGTAAACCGCCACACACCACTTCAAGGCAGTGTATTTGACTGGGTCGAGGGAGATGAAGATGATGCAGGCAACAAAAGCTTCAAGAACCTTCAGCAGGCCTGGAACTGTCGACAGGAAACCACTGATCTCACCAGGTCTTGCCCGGGTCAGGCTTACCTCCATAGTGTATGCAATAAAGCACAGGCAGGACATGACGGTAGCAGCAATTTGGCGAGAACAAGATGAACAAAAAAAAAAGGTGGGGTAGATGGCCGAGGCAGCAAATATCATTAGTGTAGCCAGCATAGCAAATGCAGTAGTGAAGTCATCCCAGGAGATGGGCACCTTTACATTGAGACTAGTGAACTCCAGGATAAGGATTAAAAGAGTCATGAAGCAGCAGAAGCACCAAGTAAACATGCACCAGGCCCAGTATGATGAGTTGTTGTGCCCCACAGAGGCCACCAGACTGAAGATGACACATGACAGTACAACCTCAAACATCCGTACAATGCCAACAGGCATGGTCACAGAACGAGTGTCGAGTGTAACCATGATGAATTAAATGTCCTTGAAAAATGTTGTCCTTCTTAATATTGGCTGGTCACATTCAGTTCCTTTACCCGATGTAAAGTTCCTCTCGCAATTTTAGTGCATCTATGAATACGTTCTCAGAATTGCTTTCCTCTTTTCTCATCTGTCTTTTCTTGGTGACTTGGCTCAGTGTCTCTCTTTGTCCTTTGTGTCTTGCTGCGAGTCTTTCCACAGAGATTGATCTGTGTAGGAATCCAGAGAGGGACGTCATATTTGACACTCCCTCTGACTGATACCTTATCAGACATTGTTCCACAAAAGGACATCTGTTCATATGAGTCCAGCCAATAAAATGTTTTAATGTGTGGTACTGCCCTGTATGTTATGCCTGAAGATAAGAACAGGGTGTAGCCCTAAAGATTATGGTCATGTACTCCAGCTGCTATGTTGTACAAATCACTTACTTTATAGACACAGTTGACAGTAAGTAACCAAATAAAGGCATATCTCACAAAGAGTCTGATTTATTGAGAGGAGCAGAACATTTATAGGGTTGGTTCCCAGACACATACTAAACATACTAAACTTAGTTCTGGACTAAATGATATTTGTAATAAGTACTCTCAAAATATCATAAATTAATTAATTCATTAATCCTCAGTAACCACTTTATCCTGGGAACAATGGGTTAAAATTTGCCTCTGGAAAACCAACAGTTCCACACATCAGTTAATTTACCTGCGTGTAAAAGTACATTCACACATACAGCGACTCGCACCGACAAAATGACCGGAGACCATTCATTTTTAATGAGAGCTGGGACTAGATGTGGGCTTGTCCAGAAAAAGTTGAGAAAAGTTTAACTTTACGCAAATTTGGAGTGACTGTGCAATGACTACCAATGGGAGAAGACTGTAGCATGCATGTGATTCGTGATCCGCCATGCTGCCTGCGAGTCTGAATTGTTTTGTGGACCAGACAATCTGGCGCTTGTGCTTTTGCCACAGATAGATGATCACAAAGGCAAAGAGCACACACTACTCCTCCTTTATCTCATAGGATGTGATGCATATATACAGACTAGTGGCTTTTATCGCTGCATGTGTACCTTAAAGCTACATTCACACGCATCAATTTTATTGCTGCAAGTCGACAGTCACTATACTATGAAGTCACCAACAGGCGCTCCTACTATTGATAGCCATAATAACGTTTATCAGTGGGTGGCAACTAGCATTCCACTTTTGACAACAAATCAGTTTTCTTGTTATTAAACATTCTGGGGGGAGAGCGTTTCTATATAAAATTCACTAGTGTATATATGCATCATATCATATGAGATGAAGGAGAAGCAGTTTGTGGTCTTTGCCAAGTGCCAATTAGCTTAGCTTAGCTTATGGCCTTAGCGCTGTTACAGACACGTTTTACATGCACTCAGCTGTCTTCATTCCCATTGGTAGTTGCTGCATCAAGTCACTACAAATTTGTGTAAAGTTAAACTTTTCTAGTCGCTTTGCTGCTGCGAGTTGCTGTATGTGTCTACATACCTTGAACATAGCTTAATAAATATGTGTAATTTAAAAATTCCTTATTAATACTTATATATTACTATATATTTAATATATTGTGTATATATATATATATATATATATATATATATATATATATATATATATATATATATATATATATATATATACAGTATCTCACAAAAGTGAGTACACCCCTCACATTTTTGTAAATATTTTATTATATCTTTTCATGGGACAACACTGAAGAAATGACACTTTGCTACAATGTAAAGTAGTGAGTGTACAGCTTGTATAACAGTGTAAATTTCCTGTCCCCTCAAAATAACTCAACACACAGCCATTAATGTCTAAACCGCTGGCAACAAAAGTGAGTACACCCCTAAGTGAAAATGTCCAAATTGAGCCCAAAGTGTCAATATTTTGTGTGGCCACCATTATTTTCCAGCACTGCCTTAACCCTGTTGGGCATGGAGTTCACCAGAGCTTCACAGGTTGTCACTGGAGTCCTCTTCCACTCCTCCATGACGACATCACAGAGCTGGTGGATGTTAGACACCTTGCCCTCCTCCACCTTCCGTTTGAGGATGCCCCACAGATGCTCAATAGGGTTTAGGTCTGGAGACATGCTTGGCCAGTCCATCACCTTTACCCTCAGCTTCTTTAGCAAGGCAGTGGTCGTCTTGGAGGTGTGTTTGGGGTCGTTATCATGTTGGAATACTGCCCTGCGGCCCAGTTTCCGAAGGGAGGGGATCATGCTCTGCTTCAGTATGTCACAGTACATGTCACAGTACACTCCCCAGTGCTGGCAGCACTCATGCAGCCCCAGACCATGACACTCCCACCACCATGCTTGACTGTAGGTAAGACACACTTGTCTTTGTACTCCTCACCTGGTTGCTGCCACACACGCTTGACACCATCTGAACCAAATAGGTTTATCTTGGTCTCATCAGACCACAGGACATGGTTCCAGTAATCCATGTCCTTAGTCTGCCTGTCTTCAGCAAACTGTTTGCGGGCTTTCTTGTGCATCATCTTTAGAAGAGGCTTCCTTCTGGGATGACAGCCATGCAGACCAATTTGATGCAGTGTGCCGCCTATGGTCTGAGCACTGACAGGCTGACCCCCCACCCCTTCAACCTCTGCAGCAATGCTGGCAGCACTCATACGTTTATTCTGCAAAGTCAACCTCTGGATATGATGCTGAGGATGTGCACTCAACTTCTTTGGTCAACAATGGCGAGGCCTGTTCTGAGTGGAACCTGTCCTGTTAAACCACTGTATGGTCTTGGCCACCATGCTGCACCTCAGTTTCAGGGTGTTGGCAATCTTCTTATAGCCTAGGCCATCTTTATGTAGAGCAACAATTCTTTTTTTCAGATACTCAGAGAGTTCTTTGCCATGAGGTGCCATGTTGAACTTCCAGTGACCAGTATGAGAGAGTGTGAGAGCGATAACACCAAACTTAACACACCTGCTCCCCATTCACACCTGAGACCTTGTAACACTAACGAGTCACATGACACCGGGGAGGGAAAATGGCTTATTGGGCCCAATTTGGACATTTTCACTTAGGGGTGTACTCACTTTTGTTGCCAGCGGTTTAGACATTAATGGCTGTGTGTTGAGTTATTTTGAGGGGACAGCAAATTTACACTGTTATACAAGCTGTACACTCACTACTTTACATTGTAGCAAAGTGTCATTTCTTCAGTGTTGTCCCATGAAAAGGTATAATAAAATATTTACAAAAATGTGAGGGGTGTACTCACTTTTGTGAGATACTGTATATACATACAGTACTGTGCAAAAGATTTAGTGAGTGAACAGAAGAAAAATCTACATCAAATCAATATTTGGTGTGACCACCCTTTGCCTTCAAAACAGCATCAATTCTTCTAGGTACACTTGCACACAGTAGGTTGGCCCAAATATCTTGGATAACTAACCACAGTTCTTCTGTGGATTTAGGCAGCCTCAGTTGCTTCTCTCTCTTCATGTAATCCCAGACAAACTCAATTATGTTGAGAGCAGGGCTCTGTGGGGGCCATACCATCACTTTCAGGACTCCTTGTTCTTCTTTACGCTGAAAATAGTTCTTAATGACTTTCACTGTATGCTTGGGGTTGTTGTAATGCTGCAAAATAAATTTGGGGCCAATCAGATGCCTCCCTGATAATATGCATGATGGATAAGTATCTGCCTGTACTTCTCAGATTGAGGAGACCATTAATTGTGATCCTCAACTCCATTTGCAGAAATGCAGCCCCAAAACTTGCAAGGAACCTCTACCATGCTTCACTGTTGCCTGCAGACACTCATTCGTTTACGGCTCTGCAGCCCTTCGGCAAACAAACTGCATTCTGCTATGGCCAAATATGTCAAATTTTGACTCATCAGTCCAGAGCACCTTCTGCCATTTATCTGCACCCAGTTCCTGTGTTTTCATGCACAGTTGAGTCGCTTGGCCCTGTTTCTCCATGTCGGAGGTACTGCTTTTTGCATGAAGGCCACTTCTGACCAGACTTCTCTGTACAGTAGATGGGTGCACCAGGCATATAGACATGTTAATTAGTTTATATTTATCAAATAACAAAATGCACAACATGCAAAATGAGTGAACAGAAGGAAGATCTACATCAATTCAATATTTCGTGTGACCACCCTTTGCCTTCAAAACAGCATCGATTCTTCTAGGTACACTTGCACACAGTTTTTGAAGCAGCTCGACAGGTATATATATATATATATATATATATATATATATATATATATATATATATATATATATATATATATATATATTTTTTTTTTTTTTTTTGATTGGATAGCTGTACAGGTGTTTGTATTAAAGATTAAAGTGGCTGGTGAGTGATTATATCGGGTGGCAGCAGAGCAATGCATAAAATCATCCAGACATGGGCCAGCAGCTTTGGGCAATGTTCACATTAATCATCAGAATGGGGAAAAATGTGATCTCAGTGATTTTGACCATGGCATGATTGTTGGTGCCAGACAGGCTGGTTTGAGTACTTCTATGACTGATCTCCTGGGAATTTCATGCATTGTCTAGAGTTTACTCAGAACGATGCTATAAAAAAATATCCAGTGAGCGGCAGTTCTGCGGATGGAAACGCAATGTTGATGAGAGACGTCAATAGAGAATGACCAGACTGGTTTGAACTAACAGAAAGACTACAGTAACACAGATAACCACTCTGTGGTGAGCAGAAAAGCATCTCAGAATGCACAACGCGTCAGAACTTGAGGCAAATGGGCTATGACAGCAGAAGACCCATGTACAGTTCCACATCTGTCAGCCAAGAACAGAAAGCTGAGGCTGCAGTGGGCACAGGCTCATCAAAACTGGACTGTTGAAGACTGAAAAACATAGACTGGTCTGATGAGTCCCTATTTCTGCTGAGCATGAATCCATGGAACCAACTAGGCTTGTGTCAACAGTTCAGGCTTCTGGAGTTGGTATAGGGCCGTCACTAGTGGGATGAAAGGTGGTGACAATTATAAATCCAGGAGTTATACCATAGGCCCCTAGTCTATGAATAATTATAGTGTATAATTACAGATTCATCTTGTATGCCTGAGAGTTTAATGAAAACCACAAAAACATGCAATTTCGTGAAAGAATTTGGTTGGAAAATGGTTTAGTCGAATGGTTAATCATTATTTCTGCTCAGTCAGTGACAAACAGCAGAGGGACCCAATAAAATCCCACCCCATCCCATCACCAGTCAGAATTGAGGCTGCTCTGAGAACAGTTGAAGTTAGAAGTAATGTTACAGTGGAAGAACTGAGTGATTGAAAATGTCAGGGGAAAAAACCATCAATCTGGGTACCAGAAATGTAATGAAAAGCAGAAGGGGGAGGCCAGGAGAACTGCTGGATCCCAGTCTATCAAGACCTTTAACAAGACAGGTCAGTGCACTGTAGGGATGTGGATGTCAATGTGATGGGATGCTGTGCCCTCATAATTTCGCTGCCTGATTTACCTTCATGGGAATAGGACACATAATAAGAGCTGCCCCCTGCTGTCACATCATTTTCTCAGTACTGTACTGGCACGCACTAACCAAAAGATTACGTGGTCAAAGTCCTCATCTTTTTGCACTATTATGTAAATAGAGTTGGTTTGTATAACATGCGGGGGGAAAATGGATGTGTGTGTCACAAGTATTACAGACCTGCCGGCTGCTGATGTGATATGTTTTAAGATAACAATACTGTCAAGAAAACGTGAATACAACTCACTTCTCTTGGATGGATACATTTATTAGCTTTATTTAATAATATAGAATATGTAGTAGAATATTATCTTCATTGAAATGAAGATAATGAATAACCAAAATGACTGGAAAGACTTTATTATATTGCTGATAATTTTTAAATTTTGTTTTATTTTAGTAATTTATTAATTTCTTGTCTTTTGTTATTTTATTATCTTGAATAATTGCTTGACGTTATTAATGGCTTAATGCCATTGTTTTTATGTAATATTTATATAAAAATTTAACTTTACAAGTAAACAGACTGTATGAAAGTGATTTCTGTTTATGCTATTTATTTGTTTTTATATTTAATTTATATTTGTGTTTTGCTTTTTCTGATGTGCAATAAAAAACATTATTTGCATTTATGTATGTTGTCTGTTTTGTTATTTTGTAAGAAATCCCTATTAGGTTGCATGGCACCATAGATGTGCAATATTTTTTTCAGGGAGCCCAGAATCCCCTTGGTACAGGCCTGATGGTGTGGGGAAAGTTTTCTTGGCACAATTGTTCGCTCCTTGAATTTTGAATTAAAATACCGGCCATTGGTCCACCCTTTGTTTAATTTTCAGTCTCTCATCATAATATGAGCATCAAAAGACTTAAAGACTAAAATAATATGGTGTCTGCCATGTTGTACCAAAAAGCAGCTAAGCTGCTAAAAGGAACTGAAGAAGTGACACCTAGCCTAAACAACAAATTTGAGAAATTAACATATAAATAATCAAATACTACTTTATACTTACAATTTATTTACAATACTTACAAATTGCAAAGATAAAATAAGATATAATAGCGTGTAAAACTGTTTTGGATTATTCTACTTAACAACTACTGCAGCTCCAAGCAATTCCGATTGGTGCCGAGGTGTTTAAGATGTCAGTCATTTTCATTACCATTTCATTTCTGGCAGTTGGTTACGAGGTTCCATCCCTTTGAGAGGTCTACCAATCATAAGGAGAAGTCAAGCATCCAGGTGGGACAAAGAGCGCATTGTTCAATAAACATTTTGTATGTAAATCCAAAATTTACAACCTAGATTTAACAACCTAATATGCCTGTGTGTTGATTGATCTAAAGCAAATAGTAAAATATGCAGTATAACTCATTTAAAAGTGCTCCTTTGTTCATTGTTGATACTGCGAGCAGCCATGTTGATTTGACATCCTGTACTGAACTGGGTTGAGGAGATCTTCCTGACTTTCCGAGCAGGAATTCCAAGTTGAGGGGCATTTTCTTCATGTTTTCCTAGTCGGAGTTACAAGTTTTAGTTATACTTCCAAGTATGCAAACTGGACACACCTTTTGCATCTGGTATAAAATGGGGTTAGTGAGCAAACTGAAGTACCTGTGTCTACTGAAGTAAGAATTTTAATGGAGGTATACTGAATGTTATTGAAAATACAGCAGCACCCCACAACAGTATTGCTCTCTGAATCAAAATATCACCAGACACAGCTTTTCAATTTTTCTCACTGACTTGAACTATATATCGGATGTATATTCGAGGTCAGAAGTTTACATATGTCTTGCAGAATCTGGAAAATATTAATAATTTAAAAAAAATTAATTAATTAAAAACATTTTTTTAGTACTGCGCTGGATAAGCTATTTCACGTAACAGATGTTTACACATAATCCACATGACACAATAATAACTGAATTTACACAAATGATACAGGTAACCAATCCAGGTAACAGCACACAGTACTAAGAATCAAGCATATGTAAACTTTTGAACTGGTTAATTTGTGTAAATTCAGTTATTATTGTCTTGTGGACTTGTAAACATGTTATGTGAAATAACTTATTTGGGGCAGTTCAAAATAAAAAGCAAAATGCACTTTTTATGATCCCTATTATTATTATTATTATTATTATTATTATTATTATTATTTAAATTAATAACATTTTGCAGATTCTACAAGGTGCACAAAAACTTATGACCTCAACTGTAAACATCTGCATGGTGAAGTCAATAATTCAAATACTGGTGCCTCAAATGGTTAACCATGTAGTCAAATACCCATGCACATCCCTAATATAAACTCTGGGTATTCAGCCCTGCAATGCATGCTTCACTCAGCTCCTCCAACAGGTGTTGGTTTGTTTACTGCTTGACTTACAGTCCCCCCCCCCAAACTACTGGAATGGCAAGACCAAATTATTTTTTGCTTGTGCTATACACCAAAGATGTTTGGACTTGAGATCAAAAGATGGATATGAGACGAGGATTTCAGCTTTTATTTGATGAAATGTACATCTACATGTGTTAAAATAAAAAAAAAACAGAACCTCGTTGTAACAGACTTCTAAAGACAGGCAAGGAGGAGGCGGGAACTGGCTCAACATAAGCGTAAAGTTTAATTTATTTTTCAGTGTAACAATTTAAAGTCAGGCAAGGAGGAGGCGGGAACCGGCTGATCGTAAACATAAAGTTTAATAATAAACGAAACTGAAAGAAAACGTAAAACACACAAACTGAACACAAAATGCACATGCATCTCTCTCTCTCTCTCCGGGGCTTCCAGCCACTCCTTTATCCTTCTCTCCCACTGATTAGACAGATCAGTGCCAGGTGTTCGTCCTCACAGCCTGGCCACGCCCTCCTCCTCGCCACACTCCTCCGCTGCCAGATTCAGGCCTCCGGCCTGACATACACTCCCTTCCACCCTTTCGGGAGGAAGGTGCTGCCACTCAACCTGCGAGTGAGAGGAGAGACGAGGAGGAGTTACAGGAGAGAGAGAAGAAGCAAGCCAGAGAGAGAGAGGAAAAAAACACTCCGGTCCCCAGATATGCGGTCATCCGGTTCTCAGCCAGCTGGGAAGTGATTCCCCATGACGCCGGGCGATGGCACTGGATTTTCAAGCGGGCGGCTGCGGCTCCTCCCCTTTACAGGCGGACAGCAGCCACATCTCTGCTTCCCCGGCGGAAGTCAGGCTCCTCCCCTTTTGCAGGAGGACGGCAGCCACGTCTCTGCTTCCCCGGCGGACAGCAGCGGGTCCTCCATCTCCTGGCGGACGGCAACCGCTCCTCCCCTTTCAGGCGGATGGCAGCGGTTCCTCCGCATCCCAGCAGCGACTCCTCCGTCCTCCTCGGCAATCGCTCCAGCACCACCACCTCCTCGGTGTCGCGGTCCTCCCACAGCAGCAAGAGCTCTCTGACAGCGTGTCCTCCTTCCCGGGTTTCGGCACCAGTGTAACAATTTAAAGTCGGGCAAGGAGAAGGCGGGAACCGGCTGATCGTAAACATAAAGTTTAATAATAAACAAAACTGAAAGAAAACGTAAAACACACAAACTGAACACAAAATGCACGTGCGTCTCTCTCTCTTTCTCCGGTGCTTCCAGCTGCTCCTTTATCTCTCTCTCCCACTGATTAAACAGATCAGTGCCAGGTGTGCGTCCTCACAGCCTGGCCACGCCCTCCTCCTCGCCACATTCAGGCTTTTACCACAGCCTCTTTCAGTTGTTGTTTGCAAGCCCAAGCCATGACACCATACCTACACCTTATTTCAAAAATGAGCTTGTATATTTTGGAAACTGAAACTCAAGCCCAAGCCATGACACTACCTCCACCATGTTTCACAAATAAGCTTATATATGTTTTGTGAATCTGATGGCTAAAACCAAGTACACTCAGCAAAAAAAGAAACATCCATTTTCAGGATACTTTATTTACTCCAAATAAACTTTACAGATCTTTACTGGAAAGAGTTTAAACAATGTTTTTCATGCTTGTTCAATAAATCATAAACAATCAGTGCACATGCCACATGTGGAAAGGTACTTAAGACACTAACAGCTTACAGACAGTCTGTAATGTAATGTAATGTCTGTAATGTGAGACACCCAAGACAGCACTAAGACAGAAAGGACCCAAGACAGGAAGGACGGCTGATTGGCCTTGCAGTGGAAGGCCTCGTGTAACAACATCTGCACAGGATCAGTACATCTGAACATCACACCTGCGGGACAGATATAGGATGGCAACAACAACTGCCCGAGTTACACCAGGAATACACAATCCCTCCATAAGTACTCGGACTATCCACATTCAGCTGAGAGAGGCTGGACTGAGGACTTGTAGGCCTGTTGTAAGCCAAGTCCTTACCAGACATCACCAGCAACTTCACCTACAAATCCACCTTCGCTGGACCAGACAGGATTAGCGAGAAGTCCTCTTCACTGACGAGTCACAGTTTTATCTCGCTAGGGGTCAAAGGAATGAATGTCACACTGAGGCCTGGAGAGGGATTGATTCAGAGGTGGAGGGTCCGTCATGGTCTGGGGCGGCGTGTCACAGCATTGTCATTGCAGGCAATCTCAATGCTGTGCGTTACAAGGAAGACATCCTCCTCCTTCATATGGTACACTTCTTGCAGGCTCATCCTGACATGACCCAGCATGACGATGCCACCAGCCATACTGCTCGTTCTGTGTTTGATTTCCTGCAAGACAGAAATGTCAGTGTTCTGTCATGGCCAGCGAAGCACCTGGATCTCAATCCCATTGATCACAGCTGGGACCTGTTGGATCGGAGGGTGAGGGCTAGAGCCATTCCCCCAGAAATGTCAGGGAACTTGCAAATGCCTTGGTGGAAGAGTGGGGTAACATCTCACAAAAAGAACTGGCAAATCTGGTGCAGTCCATGAGGAGTCCATGATGCAGTGATGTGCAGCTGATGGCCACACCAGATACTGACTGTTACTTTTGATATTGATCCCCCTTTGTTCAGAGACTTATTTCATTTCTGATCGTCACATCTGTGAAACTTGTTCAGTTTGTCTCACTTGTTGAATCTTCATACAAATATTTACATGTTAAGCTTTTATTTGCTGGAAATAAAAGCAGTTAAAATTGAGAGGACATTTCTTTTTCTTTTTATTACTGAGTATAGATGTTCAGAGCAATTTATTGTTTAGACTATCAATCTAACAGGACACACCTGGGTAACAAGAAACACCTGTCAGTCACATGTTCCAATACATTTGCTCACCTACAAATTGGGTTGTCTGATACAAAATGTGCTGTTCTATTTTTGTTTAACAGATCTGTATATAACTACCAGGAAATAAAAGCTGAAATTCTAAACTCAGTCATATTCATGTTTTGATCTCAAACCCAAATATCTTCAATCTACAACAAATACAAAAGTATTGGCCTTGCCATTTCAATAGTTTCAGATGGGACTGGATATGTCATGTTGGATGAAGTGTGTCTGCCAAATGAATAAATAGTTTTTCCCTGGTGTCAAATTTGTGGTTGAAGATCATGTAGAGCATTAACATGTTTAATACTTGAGTTAAATGGCAGTTCCTCTCCTTCTCCGAGTGTCTGTAAAAGAATTGACAAAGAATCTAGCAACATTTATTAACCTAACCTGCATCTAGCACATCTGTAGCACACACAATTATCTCTGACAGGAAGTTTTTCCATTACTGAGAAAATAATGTTTACTTGAAATTCACCAATAATAGAAGCGTATGGGTAGTTTTGACTATAGTGCAAATTCAAAACTATAACCACTATTCTTAATTTTCCAACAGTGGAACAATATAATAAAAGCTTCTTTTTGTCAGATATGGTTCAAGTTTTTATGAAGAATTCCTGACAGCATTCAACAAATATGTATCACAAACATTTATTGACATAATTTAACACTACCTTTAGATTTCCATTAGGAGGGAGGGTTCAGTTCTCAGTACAGAGAAATGTATTTTAATTGTGTGCATATACACTACAGATGCAGTACACAGATTAAAAACTGGAGTATTACTCTATTAAAAAGTGAACTTCAGAAATGTATTAAATATAAAATCCAACATGAATTCAGCATTCATAAAACCGCTGCAGTAATGCAGCAACGTGGGCTGGTACATGTTATGAAGCAACATTGTTCATATAGTTATTGTAGTTTTATCTGCACCAGGGTCCATAAGTGTGAAGCTTGGGCATAACGGTATAAAACAGTAATAAATCAGTATGGGGAAGCCAGAGGAGGCTAAATTACACATAAACGAGCTGTCTCCAGTAGATTAAGTGAAACAGGGTGTGGCAGATGAACAGATCACTACCAACACTCATCCCAACATAAGAGTCAACAGGACAAGAAAAATGTACCGTATAGCCTGCCATTATGCAAAGACCACTGACACAATCATTATCCCAGAATTTCATGGTCACCATGTAAAACAAATACCACGCACATATGGACATTCCTTTCTTCTTGTGCCAGTTAAGTCATTAATGATTTATTTGGGCAGCAAACCCAAGTGAGGGAAAGTAACAGATTCCTCTGGAGGAATTAGCAGGTCATCGTGAGGAGCTACGTTCTTTGCTCACACAGTCATCTTGGCTTGTGCTGTCACCATTTTCCATCACGACACAGGTTCTTCGCTTCTTTCTGCGGTGGGTCATGGCATCAACCTCAGTGCCTGATTCAGCCTTCAGAGTAAAGAAAGGGTAAATCACATACAATTCACACAAATTCACAGTAACACTAGAATATTGTGTATAGGCATCTTATGTCTACTGGGGTAGAAATTAAATTTCACCAAAAATACAAATTAAACAAACATCATCATTCACTTACAGCAAACAGCACAATGGCTAACATTCTGTAATGAAATAAAAGTGTTAACAGTAGAGATGCACCGATGGACCGGCCAGGGACCGGAATCAGCCGATTTTCCTCATGCTCGGCCCGGACCGGTGACCGGCCAGTCAGTCTCACGTCTTTCCGATTCCGAGCCGGTCTGTGTTGTTGCCAGCGGCACAGGCAATAATGTCACAGCCACGCTCACGGCCGCATGTAAACATGTCGTAGGCAAAAACGCGAGAACCCCTTGACCTACTGGAGGATCAACAAAGATGGTTTCCCTGCGCTTGCTCCACTTGCCCGAGCCTATACCTCTCTGCTCCATGTAAAGCGTTGAAAGTGATTGCTTGTTTAGCTTGGCTGGACATGTGATAGATGAAAGGAGAAACCGATTATCAGGTGACAAGGCAGAAATGCTTCTGTTTGTGAAGAAAAACTTGCCATTAATGCTCAAGTATACATACAGTATGTTGGCAACAAAGACAAGGTGCCTTGTGTAACGCTTTACACAGAGAGGCCGGATAGCCTGAATGGTTGTAGCCAGGTGTAAGCAAAACTCACGTATCTGATATTTCACAGTGGTTTATTATCAGCGTTGTCGATCCCCCGCACACATGGGGCAGTTTGCAAAACACTCCACTAACGACTGCATTACTGAACATAAATAAAACAGGGCAAAGAGCAACAGAAATATAACCAGGCTTTACATGCATACATGAGATGATCATAGCTCGCACTCCGTCTACAGACTGCCCACTCATCAGTGAGGGAGTAAGAGAGAGCGTTCCGCCTTAAAGGGGCAGTAACTCATTCTACCTGTTACACTTATTTAATTATTAGCCACTGTACCTATTAATATTTGGAAGAGTATTGTACACTTCAGTTTTGTTCATAGGTTTGTAATCTTTGGACTTTTGTGAGACGAGTAAAAAAGAGAAAAAGGTCAATTTATAAACACAGTGGAAAATGATATCTGTTTTGTTACATAAAACAACTCATTTTCAGTTAATTGTTATTTCTACCTCTTTCCAGTCACAGAGCACTTTATTTTGAGAGTTGTTTAAGTGAGAGAAGATCCTGTAACTTACTGCAGTTTGGGGGAAATTGTAATGTTTAATAATTCTTTTATTATGAAAATAAAATTTTGCATTGAAGAAAAGTAGATTTTTGTTTGTATATGCTGTCAATTATAGTTCTTAGAAAGAAAATCGGAATCGGCAAAAATCGGTATCGGCAGGTCACACTTACAAAAAAAATCGGAATCGGCCACAAAAATTGCAATCGGTGCATCTCTAATTAACAGTGTTAAGTCTCTGTGTACTGTAGTGCACATACTATACCTAAAATGATTTCACACATACTTTAGGCCAGGGGTGCTCATTACATCGATCACAAGACAAACCGCTGGTCGGTCTTTTTAATAGGTCGAAAACAGAGTGAAACAAATTACACAGTGTGGCAGTGGGGGCATGGTCAAGCATCAGCTGTGGACAGAGTGGAGGCGGGTCGAACCGGCAGGTGACGTGATGATTCTCACCTATTATCAGCAGTATACTTATTTGTGATTGTGACTTTCAGTGACTCCCGTAACCACACACACACACACACACATAGACAGAGAGAGAGACAGACTACTTGGCAGAGCTTGCGCACACATACGCGCCAAGAATCGTGAACTTGAACCTGATGGAGCGAAAGCTGTGAATCCGGGACAAACCAGTTTCCTGTCGTTGTGCTGTTTGTTTGTTTTTTTTTTAGTTTTTGTAAGTGTGCTGAAAAGCACATGCTGAATAAACACAAGCCTGTCTCGTGAGATCACTTTAATTTCCTATCCATAGGCCTAATGATTTATGAAAAATATATCCAATGCTCTGCCATCATACGCTTGTGAGGCTATACAGTTACCATAACAACCAATAGCAAGTACAGCAGCAGTTAAAGCAAATTACAGTTGGAAATTCTAAATGCAGGTAGAGCAGCAAATCAAAGTGAGGAAAACAAAGTGATGCCAGAGGAGGAACAAGAGATGAAAACAAGCAAAGTATTCAAGGAAGAATAATCTAGTCATTACTGGGTGTGGTGCTATGACCACACATCTTGATCTACCCTTTTTTAATTTAATGAAACATCATTGTAATGACTGACACAATGTGAGGAAATACAGGTGCATCTCAATAAATTAGAATGTCGTGGAAAAGTTCATTTATTTCAATAATTCAACTCAAATTGTGAAACTCGTGTATTAAATAAATTCAATGCACACAGACTGAAGTAGTTTAAGTCTTTGGTTCTTTTAATTGTGATGATTTTGGCTCACATTTAACAAAAACCCACCAATTCACTATCTCAACAAATTAGAATACTTCATAAGACCAATAAAAAAAACATTTTTAGTGAATTGTTGGCCTTCTGGAAAGTATGTTCATTTACTGTACATGTACTCAATACTTGGTAGGGGCTCCTTTTGCTTTAATTACTGCCTCAATTCGGCGTGGCATGGAGGTGATCAGTTTGTGGCACTGCTGAGGTGATATGGAAGCCCAGGTTTCTTTGACAGTGGCCTTCAGCTCATCTGCATTTTTTGGTCTCTTGTTTCTCATTTTCCTCTTGACAATACCCCATAGATTCTCTATGGGGTTCAGGTCTGGTGAGTTTGCTGGCCAGTCAAGCACACCAACACCATGGTCATTTAACCAACTTTTGGTGCTTTTGGCAGTGTGGGCAGGTGCCAAATCCTGCTGGAAAATGAAATCAGCATCTTCAAAAAGCTGGTCAGCAGAAGGAAGCATGAAGTGCTCCAAAATTTCTTGGTAAACGGGTGCAGTGACTTTGGTTTTCAAAAAACACAATGGACCAACACCAGCAGATGACATTGCACCCCAAATCATCACAGACTGTGGAAACTTAACACTGGACTTCAAGCAACTTGGGCTATGAGCTTCTCCACCCTTCCTCCAGACTCTAGGACCTTGGTTTCCAAATGAAATACAAAACTTGCTCTCATCTGAAAAGAGGACTTTGGACCACTGGTCAACAGTCCAGTTCTTCTTCTCCTTAACCCAGGTAAGACGCCTCTGACGTTGTCTGTGGTTCAGGAGTGGCTTAACAAGAGGAATACGACAACTGTAGCCAAATTCCTTGACACGTCTGTGTGTAGTGGCTCTTGATGCCTTGACCCCAGCCTCAGTCCATTCCTTGTGAAGTTCACTCAAATTCTTGAATCGATTTTGCTTGACAATCCTCATAAGGCTGCGGTTCTCTCGGTTGGTTGTGCATCTTTTTCTTCCACACTTTTTCCTTCCACTCAACTTTCTGTTAACATGCTTGGATACAGCACTCTGTGAACAGCCAGCTTCTTTGGCAATGAATGTTTGTGGCTTACCTAGTGAACCAAACTGAGAGACCATTTTGAAGGCTCAGGAAACCTTTGCAGGTGTTTTGAGTTGATTAGCTGATTGGCATGTCACCATATTCTAATTTGTTGAGATAGTGAATTGGTGGGTTTTTGTTAAATGTGAGCCAAAATCATCACAATTAAAAGAACCAAAGACTTAAACTACTTCAGTCTGTGTGCACTGAATTTATTTAATACACGAGTTTCACAATTTGAGTTGAATTACTGAAATAAATTAACTTTTCCACGACATTCTAATTTATTGAGATGCACCTGTACACATCCTTGGCTTCAGCATGAGGTTAACATTAATAAATGTTAATGTTGCAAGCCTCTTTTAGGATTCTGTAGGTCGGTACCAC
>CM042554.1:300000-310000 GCA_023630585.1 Cranoglanis bouderius
TTTTTTGGGGGGGGGGGGGGGGGGGGGGGTAGTTAAATATTAGGTAAATATAACACTGGGGCATGTGATAGTGGTGGGTGGAAGTGGTAAAATGGGAATATCAATTTTATTCCTTATTACACGTGTAATAAAGAATAAAATTCCTTATTGTAGGAAGAGAGCTATTTTTTTTTACAATGCATCCTATTGATATATCTCTCAGTATCCTCATCCCTTCTTTCCGCAATCTTTGAAACTGATATAGGCACAAGACATGGTTGTTAGCATTTCCTCTCGCTGCGCCGCTAGCGAAGTAGCGCACTTCCGCATTCCACTGTGTGCATTCCAGCGCGATTCATAAAAACTCTCCGGACTGATTCATGAACTCTGGTTTTGTTCACGTTGACATGTGCTCTTTTGTTTTTTGGGTTACATCATGTCTCCCAAAGAGACCCCCCCCCCCCCCTCCGCGCTTCCTTATTGGTCCATTGGTTTTGTTTCACGTCATGTTTCCTCCCATGTTCTGTCATTGGTTCTCCTTTTATTGTTTGATTATTGTTTCCAGGTGTGGTGTGTTTGATCTTGTTTGCTTTGAATTACCCATGTTACTTAAACCCCGTTTGTGTCCGCTTCGTCGCGGAGTATTAAGTATGATAGCGAAATGTAACTGAAAGTAATGATGTTAATGATGAAAATGAAAAGTAGCGACGAAGCAAAAGAATCATAGATTTACCTATGTTTTTGTTTACCAGGCATTCCCTGGTTCTTGGATTTATGCCTCGTGACTTCTTGGAATATTCCTCCATGTCTTTGTTTTTCCTCGCTTTTCCTCGACTTTGGATTATTGTCTCGTGACTTCCTGGATTTTTGCCCTGTGAGTGTTGGGATTATTGCTTAGCCTGTTTGGAATTACTGCCCTGTTGTTTTCTGGAACATTGCTCTCTTTATTGGTGGTTTTTTGTTAAGCTGTACCATTACTTTTGAAGGTTCTATTTATTTTCATGTTCCTAATAAACTGATAACTTTCCCCTGCGAGTGTATCCTGCTTCCCTCCTTCCCGTCTTGTAACAATGGTAGACTGCTAATTTTTAAATATTGAAAATAATACAATATCACTTCAAAATAAGAAATATTACTACAATTAGTAAAAGTTCATACATATTATACCTGTGTCACCTGTAACACTATAGCTGTGATCAGCAGCAATGTGCTCTATGTTTATAGGTCCAGGGTGCAGGGGCCCTCCTCTTTTTGACCACAGGACAATGCACAAAGATGGTGGGAATAGCATCTGGTCTCAGTCTTGGCCTTTTTGGTCCTGACAAACTGGTCTGCCTCAAAATGAGTGACTTGAGTTCATGTCCCACACACAACTCCTTTTAGTCTTCCCACATACTGTACATACCCCATAGGGGTTAAATGCACAGTTTTAGGAAACACATTATACATAATTCCCTATCCTTTGATCAAAAGGTGCAGGCTATTTGTTGGTACATCGAATAGTGAAGGCTACAGCAGGGAGAAGAGCTTTCTCTTACAAAGCCCCACAGTTATGGAACAGCCTTCCGATTAGTGTTCGGGACTCAGACACAGTCTCAGTGTTTAAGTCCAAGCTGAAAACATATTTGTTTAGTCAAGCTTTTTCTGAATAGTTTTTTTCTTAGGTAAAGGAGCAGATCTAGAGGTCTCACAGGCATAGTTTGTTGTGGTGAACTGGGATGTTTGGATGCTGTCACCCTCCCACTTTCATGTGTTCACCCGGGTTTGTTGATGGTGGAGAGGCTGGCCGCCTTATCCCAGGGAGCCCTCATGTCTGTGTTACCTTCTAGCTCTCCCTTTTAGTTATGCTGTCATAGCTAGTCTTGCCGGAGTCCCTGCTTTCACTCACGCAAAGTACACTGTCCTTAACCATTACAGGACAATAAACATACCTAATAATCTCTCTCTCTCTCTCTCTCTCTCTCTCTCTCTCTCTCTCTCTCTCTGTCGAGCTACACATGGTACTCCTGAGATGCCAGTGATCCCGACCCCTTCTGCTCTCCAGACCTGCCTGATCCATCCTGATGCCCTACTTCTGGTTGGAGATCTCATCAATTGGAAGTCACATGCTGCTGCTGAGGATGGCCCCACACAGTGCAGCCTAAAGATCACTGAGATTACTGAGGATGGTACCACTTAAAAACCATAAAGATGGCTTTGGACCTCAATTCATATGAACAGTTATGCTATGATGGCTATGACTACAATTGCCACAATTTTGCACTCAAGTGAACAGTGAACAGTGGAGAAGTTCAACAAAACAGTCTTCATGTAAAAACTGTAATGAATTTTCCTGGTTACACAACTGCTATTTGACCATGTAGTATTGGTACATTTATAGAAGGGATTTATTTATTTATAATCGCACTATCCGGTGTCACCCAGATGAGGATGGGTTCCCTTTTGAGTCTGGTTCCTCTCAAGGTTTCTTTCTCATATTGTCTCAGGGAGTTTTTCCCATGCCACCATCACCTCTGGCTTGCTCATTGGGGATAAATTTGTACATTTAAAATCTATATCCTGTATATTTCTGTAAAGCGGCTTTGGGACAATGACCATTGTTAAAAGCGCTATACAAATAAAATTTAATTGAATAGTTAAAAGACAACTAAGAGCATGAGACAATGGCCTGAAGACTCTCTGCAATGAGACACCATGAGTCTCAGCTCCCTGGGTTTTGCAAGTCTTTTGCTGTTCCTTATTTTTAATAAACCTAACATTAAACTTCCCCATGGTGTGGTCCTTGTGAAAAAGTGCAAATACACTTAAGTATGATTACCTCACAAATTTTTTTGGTGTTGTAATGTTTTATTATATTTAGATTGCTCCTGCTGATTTGAGCCAACCATTTTTTCTCCTCTCCGTGTCAGTGGGAAAACCATACATTCGTACTCCTTCCTCTGAGCAGTACAAGGACAACATGGAGGAAAGGACACAGACACATGCTTGATATGCTTTTCAGTTTATTAGAAATTTATTTATAAATCCATTGCTGTAAATATGTAAAAATGTGTATTGTTGTGGGAGGTGCAGAATTGGTGGACTATATTCACCCAGTTCCCCTACCAGCTCCTCTACTCCTAACAATCATTAAATTTAAACATTACCAAAGCATCCCTATGCCCTCATCTCAAACATTACTGTAAATATGAATATATTGTAATAACTATAAATGTTTATGTATCTTGAGAAATATACAAAGAAGGAAAAAGTGGAGGATGACTGCTGAAGAGCGACAAAGCACTCACTTGAGAGAAAAAGGAGAAACAAGGAAAGAGAAATAAAAGTTCGGAAAGTCTGGGGACGACATCACCGCCATCTGACATCGTCCTCTGGCTACATGATGGAACTATCTTCAGCAGACCTGGACTTTAAAGCTCAAGAATTGCAGCGAAAGCGGAATGCTCTTGAAAAGATTTTGTCTTTAGTAAATGAAACTGTATTGTCTACTGAAGATGAATTGCATATGTTACATATTGAACAAGATGTGCTACCAAAAATAGGAGGTGATCTAGATGTAATTGATGAAGATAGAGTTAGATTGAAATATCATGGTCGAAAAATCACTGAACTGAAACGTAGGATAAGCGGAAAGCAGAAGTAGCAAGCCTGCACCCCCCTCTAGAGGAGGTTTTTAGTAAGATGTCAGTAAAAGTTCCTGACAACTCTGTGCCTGAAAACACAGAGAGCCCAGATAACCACAATGTGATCTAATTATGAAACTCTGAGTCACTCTGCTGAGCAGTTTTTCCTGTATAAACGCAGGTGTTAAACAGTGCTCAGACGGAGTTGAAGTCACCCAGCTATTAGATAGCTGCGAGCCTTTAAAGGACTTCTCTCTCCTTACATCGATCTAAACAATACTCAATACATTTTATTTTACATTTTACATAAATACAAATGTGTTATATTATGCTGATACATCGTTACAGTATATCAACATGCCATTTTACAAGCTTCTTTTGTAGGCTGAACTAATCCAGACAAACAGTAATATTTAATACGCTGAGAACATCTCGTGGATGTAAACAACACTCCCTCAGAAATTCTTCTGTATTTGGAAGAATTTCACCAACTTCATCTGCCAGCTTGCCTAGTCCTCACCCTGCTGCTAAACAACTGCTAAACAATACTCCAACACACTTTCTAATTATATCTGGACTTTAATGAGAATAAAATGTGATGTAGAGTGAGAACGCCAATGATTAGTGTCGGTTGTTATTCGTTTGGTTTTCGTTTTAAAGCGACTATCTTCAAATGCGCGTTCCCGCGACTGGGTGGTTTTCACGGCAGGGGTGCTTTTTTTTCAGCACAACATGTGACAACACATCGCTCTGGCTAGGCTCGTCATTATACACTTAGTGCGCACGCGCAGACAAATCTCTCGTCTCCCTCGAACAATTTTAACCTTTTAATGATGGTAGGACATTACAAACAGCTACTAACAAAACAGACACGTAGAAAAGCAATACAGCAACACACCTATGTTGAATAGGGTAAATAATAAAATTATATGTCATTACAAGTAACACAAAGCCCTTTGTTTCACAGTTACTCGAAAGACAGTTCTCCTTAAAAACTCGATTACCCATAAGCGACCATAAGCAATCATCAGCTGATTCCTCACATGACAGTTTTTTTTTTAAAGCTTTTTTTCAGTGTTGAAGCGGCTATGATTAGTTAGCAGTGTAAAAACTGTTCGACACATTAATGTTTGTGGGTGTCTGATTATACGTTGGAATCTAATTATACGTAAAGTCGTTTTACATGGAAGTCTGCTCGGCATGGTTCTGAGACCCAACAAACTGTGAAAAATAAGGATAGGATCTTACCACTGGTAAGTCGCTTGTTAGCTAACATAGGGGAACGGTATAACGTACATTATTTCGTCATTTTAGTTTTTCATATTAATACCCGAAAGCACACGATTTCATACACGCCGTAATGACTGGTTTAGGATATGTAACATCTACTTAGAAAACAGAATGCCTTTTGTTTCATTAGGTATATAGTGGTTGAATATATTGTTCCAAAACAAATACATTATTGTGTCCTATATCTGGATTATACTACACCGGTGTGTTTGGCCACTTTTTGTTTGTGATTTTTAAAAATTTTTTAATAAAATATTTCAATAGCTTTAGAGCGTTTGACTATGTCTGCAGAAAAAGTTGTATAATATTGTACACCTTTACTAGGCTCAAGACTTCTTATTCTACTTGAATTTTAATGAATTATGAAAATCAATATTTTCAGAACGGTTGAATTTACTGCTTTAAAACATACATTATTTTCCAACTTATATGCACTGTAACAAAAAAAATAAAAAAAATAAATGCAAATCTCAGCACCACAAACCTATCTTGATCCTTGAGCAAGACCCTTAACCTGGTTGAATCAGTGAAAGCTATTCAAGAGCGACAGGTGGCTCAGTGGTTAAGCCTATGTGTTACAGTTCAGAAACTCATGAGTTCAAATCCCAGCACTGCCAGGCTGTTACGGTCCATGAGCAAGACCATCAACCTTCAACTACTCAGTTGTATCCTGTCTCAGTTGTAAGTCATGTTGGATAAAAGCATCAGCCAAATGTAGTGGTTAATATTTTTATTTTAAATCTACAGTATACTACAGGAAACATACAGTGATATACTTTTAGTAATTACCTGTAATTGCCCCACCAAACGGGCCAGTAGCGGGCCACCGACGGCAGCCGCCTGCGGTCCACCATCGTTTTGCTCATCTTATTTCCAGTGGTCCCCTGGTGGCAGTCGCCACTTTTCTGACAGTGTCAGCTTCTGGGCCACTGGATTATACTAAATTCTTGCTGGTAGCCCACAGTCGGTCCATGGTTCATATTATAAATCTTTCCACACACTATACAAAATAATGTTCTTCTGTGCAATGATTAATCAAAAACAAAGTACACAACTCTTATTAAACATTGCAAATTTATTAAGTGTTCAAACGTGAAGTGCTGAAACCCTATTATTTTTGTAAGTATTATTATTATTATCATTATTATTATTATTATTATTATTATTATTATTATTATCATTATTATTAATAAGAATAAGAATAATAAAAGCTATTTAAAGATTTTTGATAGGTCAAACCATTTGTGTATAACATGTCAACGAATATGACGGCGAGCATTCCAAAATGAATGTGAGGTTATATCACCCCAATGCCTTGGCATATTGATGCCAAACTTGGCATGTCTTATAACAACCATGACCTGGGGATCCATGAGCAGTTTCGGAACAGTGCCACGGTCATGAGATATTATAAACTGGTATTTTTGCTTATAAGTTCTGTATAGTTTGTCCTAAAATCGTGCAAGTGGTATCTTTTAGATTCAGTGAGGCATTCCGAGTTGAATGATACACTGTTGGCTATTTACTATGGGTATGTCTCAACCAGCTTCCTAGTTCAGTAGTCAGGGTACTGATCAGGGAGTCAGCCATTTTAAGGGCTGTCTCAATTGCAAAATCTTTCCAGTACACTGGAATGTTCGATCCCTAAAAAAATCCAACAATGCACCACAAAACCCAGGGAGCATCGATGCTTGCTATGTTCCCTGACTGGAAAATATTTCATGTTTTCTGAAGTTCTCAGCTCGAAAAAAATGGGGGATGAACTCGGCCAACTTTCGGCTACAAATGTAAGTAGCTTGTTATTGTTGTTGTAGCTCTCAAATGATTGCTTACCTTAGCGATTTTAACTTTATTTGACATTCTGTATAGAGTTTGTTTGAGTCTAATGACTTTTAAGTGTTTAATGATTTTGGAAAAAAAAAATCCACTAGCTTGCCTACGATCTTGCTTGGCTATTTATGACAGAGACGCAAGTGATTAAGCTAACAAATTATGACATAAAGTTAAATATTTTTAAGTTTTTAATTTTTGGTGATGTTTTACAATGTGAGTATATAGTCATGTCACCAGAAATTGAGTTATCAATGTCCCAATGTGTACTGATTCATGACCTACTGAACTAGGGAGCTGGTTGAGACATACCCTATTTGGCCATTTTGGGTATCGGCCATTTTGAATTGTGTATTAAGATGCTGTATTTTAAATCGGCCACCCGGAGGCGCTATCTTGTTTAACATGTGTATAAATGATTGTATAATATGCAGTGTTTCACACGTACATACAGTGTCTCACAAAAGTGTAAATATTTTATTATATCTTTTCATGGGACAACACTGATGAAATGACACTTTGCTACAATGTAAAGTAGTGAGTGTACAGCTTGTATAACAGTGTAAATTTGCTGTCCCTTCAAAATAACTCAACACACAGCCAAAGACAAGTGTGTCTTACCTATAGTCAAGCATGGTGGTGGGAGTGTCATGGTCTGGGGCTGCATGAGTGCTGCCGGCACTGGGGAGTGTACTGTGACATGTACTGTGACATACTGAAGCAGAGCATGATCCCCTCCCTTCAGAAACTGGGCCACAGGGCAGTATTCCAACATGATAAAGACCCCAAACACACCTCCAAGATGACCACTGCCTTGCTAAAGAAGCTGAGGGTAAAGCTGATGGACTGGCCAAGCATGTCTCCAGATCTAAACCCTATTGAGCATCTGTGGGGCATCCACAAACGGAAGTGCAAGGTCTCTAACGTCCACCAGCTCTGTGATGTCATCATGGAGGAGTGGGAGAGGACTCCAGTGGCAACCTGTGAAGCTCTGGTGAACTCCATGCCCAACAGGGTTAAGGCAGTGCTGGAAAATAATGGTGGCCACACAAAATATTGAGACTTTGGGCCCACTTTGGACATTTTCACTTAGGGGTGTACTCACTTTTGTTGCCAGCGGTTTAGACATTAATGGCTGTGTGTTGAGTTATTTTGAGGGGACAGCAAATTTGCACTGTTATACAAGCTGTACACTCACTACTTTACATTGTAGCAAAGTGTCATTTCTTCAGTGTTGTCCCATGAAAAGATATAATAAAATATTTACAAAAATGTGAGGGGTTTACTCACTTTTGTGAGATACTGTATGTTATTCATACATTATAGTAGACCTCCCAGTACTTAACAACTTTGCCTCAAGAGCCACTGGTGTTGATCAAATCATTAAATATTTGTGATTGTTAAAAAATAAATAAATAAATAAACTACTTTTGTGAACTAGTCCTATGTTTTTCACTCAACCTCAATGAGTACACTTCTCTGGACTATAGTACAATTTTCTGGATTCCCTAGGTCAATAATTATGAAAAAAAGTTTAACTTTTGTCTTTGGATGGATATAATAGGGTCATTTAAAAATATGGGTGTGAAGAAGTGTATCCAAAGCCTATAATTCCTAAACGAAAATGTGAAACATTAAATTATGTAAGCAAATGCATTTTATGGTTCCAAGGGTGCTTGCAAAATTCTATAGAGATCGGGCAATAGGTAGCACTTTAACAGTTATAAATGTTAATAATAAAAATGCTATATTTCTATGGTAAATTACCTGGAATTGCTGAAAATTGTCTTGTTCAATCTCCAATTTAAGTACTTACATGTTTGCTAAATAATACATAATCTTTTTACACATGCACTTAAAGTGCTTGAACCCCGATAATTGCTGCTATGTATAATATAGCTTGCAGCTATTTTAATAATGTTGTTGTACAGATCCAAGACACAAATGGCCAAAATATTGATATATTATAAATTTATAAACATATTTATGTAATCTATCTATCTATCTAATATATACAGTACTGTGCAGAAGTTTTAGGCACATGCAAAGAAATGCTGTAGAGCAAAGATGCCTTCAAAATAATGAAGTTAAATGTTTCTATGTTTAAGTAAACAGTAGTAAATGAAACAAAGTCAATATTTTGTGTGACAAAAAAATAAAAATAAAAATAGTAGTCTTCGGTACAATGTGTGCAGTTTTATAAGGAAATGAGCTGGTAAGTTTTATTGAACATCTTGCAGAACCAGACACAGTTCTTCTGGACACTTTGACTTTCGCACTCGCTTCTTATTTTTCCAGCGAAACCCAGCAGCCTTCATTGTGTTTTTTGTCTGAAAAGTGGTCTCTTACATAATATGCTGCTTTCTTTAATGACATACAAACATTTCTGTAACATTTAATTTTGTGCTAGAAAACTAATGTTTGGGAATGCAAAATATTTTTTGTACTGACTTGATAATGTAGAAGTCATAAAATAAAAAAAATTATAACAAAGTTTGTACTAAAAAAATAGGGTGTCTAAAACTTTTGCACAGTACTGTATATACAGTTGCAATCAAAATTATTCAAACCCCATTGCAAAGTAAGTTTACTGTCAAAATTTACAGACTTTCAGCTGTTTGCAATGAACAAATCAAACAAAAGTTCAAATAGTTGAAATAGTTCAACACAATGAATGTTTTCCCCAAATTCAACTGAAAATGCAACTTATAATGACTTCTCCAGTTTCAAAATTATTCGTATTATATATAATATATAATTATTATATTGAAGCATTCATTGTGTTGAACTATTTCAACTATTTGAACTTTTGTTTGATTTGTTTATTGCAAACAGCTGAAAGTCTGTAAATTTTGACAATAAACCTGATTTGCAATGTTTTTTTTTTTTTTTTTACACACACACACACACACATACATATATATATATATATATATATATATATATATATATATATATATATATATATATATATATATATATATATATATATATATATATATATGCACATATGCACACAGGTGCCTCTCAAAAATTAGAATATCGTGGAAAAATAATTTTTTTCCTGTAATTCAGTTCAAAAAGTGGAACTTTCATATATTCTAGATTCATTACACATAAAGTGAAATATTTCAAGCCTTTTTTTTTTTTTGTTTTAATCTTGATTACGGCTTACAGCTCATAGAAATGAGATACTGGGAAAATTACTAGAATAAAGAATTTATAATACAGCAATGTCAACCTGAGAAGAGCTCTAAACACCTCAGCAGTGCCACAGG